>JAOWAW010118665.1:0-12701 GCA_028565695.1 Nicola tetela
GGTTCACCCTTACACAAGAAACTAAGAACTAGCATAGGTGTACCTATAGTGGTCAAAATTTTTTGTGGGAATTTTCAGTAGGCCACTGCATATATATAAAAAAAAAGGTTGCACGCACGCACCGATTTTTCAACTCCATTGACTCCTGAATCTGGTTTTTTTCTTACCAATATAGTTTTTTTTAAATAATTCATAATAATAATATGGTGCACTGTGATTCCTCAATCTGACAGCAAACAATTGAAAAACAATCAGTAGCTATGCCAATCATAACTTGTCTTCTTGTCAGCAAGAGTAGTAAGTCATTCCCACATAACTGAAAAAAAAAAAAGTTGAAATATACTATACGCAGAGGCAAAAACGACATGCATATCAAAGACAAATCAACCAAAGTGCAGCACTAATTTGCCTCATACACTACTTATACTTTACTCATACACTACTTATACTTTACACATACACTACTTAAACTTCACTCATACACTGCTTATACTTTACTTATACACTACTTATACTTTACTTATACATTACATATACATTACTTATACTTTACCCATACACTACTTACACTTTACTTATACATTACTCATCTATTACTCATACATTACTTATGCTACTTATACATTATAATTACTCATACAGGACTTATACATTATTTATACATTACTCATGTATTACTTATACATTACTCATGTATTACTCATACATTACTCATGTATTACTCATACATCACTCATACATTCCCTTACCACTTCATCACTCATTTGCCCAACTGATATATTTTGTTACAACTTCATCCACTTCACTTTTTTAAAACAAGCAAGCCATACAATCAACTTCATCCCCATTGTACAAAATTATTCTACCAACTGTTTAACAGTTTTGGGTACCTTTTCATTGACAAGAGAAAGGAAAGAAATGTCTCTGCATGATAAAACAGCTCAAATTGAACCGACATAAACCCTTCTCTTCACTTGATGTTTCCTCCAACACTGCTTGCCTCTGATATTGTCTTTAACATCTCACCTTGCCTCTCTCTCTCTCTCTCTCTCTCTCTCTCCCTCCCTCTCTCTCTCTCTCTTCTTATCTCTTTGTCCTTTACTTACAAAAATTGCTTTCTCTGTTTTTCATTCCCTCCCTCTCCATATGCCTTCTTTCACACACACACACATACACACATGCATACACATACATGCATACGCATACACACATACACATACACACGTCACACCACATACGCATACACACACACCACGTACGCATACACACACACCACAAATGCATGCACACATATGCATGTGCACATACACTGCATAGATTGCTTATTGAAGGGAAGAGATTGTAAATGTAAGACACCAGTGGACAAACTTCCTCACCTCCGGAGATGGAACAACAGCATTCTTTCCCGGTGCCTTTGGAACTGGTAAGCGAGGGTCAATGTATGTTGTAATTTTCGTATTGTGATCCACAAAAAAGGGCTACATTGGACAAAAAAAACAAAAGCAGCTAACTGTTGTTTGTCCAAGTTAGAAGGAATTTCAACCAGCACAACAGCGCAATGTTTGTTGCTATTAACTCCTGTCAACCTGCCTCTTTGGGTTACTGAGCATTTTGGCTTCCACACATCTATATCCACAAACATAGGCACACACATATACTAGCAAATCCACAAAAACACGCACACACATTTCCACAAACAAGGACAAACATCTATATCCACAAACGCAGGCAGAGAGATTTACACAAGTATTCTTGAACAAACCAACACTCTGCAAGTTCATCATTTGCAAAAGTTTTCAATTACAACAAATGAAGTTCTCTCATTTCTCTCATGAGACAATGCTGACAGTCTCACTCACTTTGTTGTTCTTATCAAGTCTTCTTTGCCATCCTTGTGGAAGGTCTTTGTCTGGCTCCGCAAAACTATTGATGAGCGTCACAAGGTCACGTTTGTGCATAAACCTATCAGACAGAACAAAATGATCACAAATAGTCGGTAATAACAGTCTTTTGGGGCTACACAAAGTGAAAAATCATTTGAAGAACACTACCTTGCTGAAGTACTTCATAAATTTATCAAATATACAAACAGCAAAACACAAAGAACTTGAAAGAAGTCGCTCACTTCTGAAAGAGTGAAGGATTGTCCCGAATACGCCGAACCACATCCACCAGAGTCCGATTATGGTAAAAGAGCTCGTTTGAGTTCTGCAGATGAAGCCACAAACAACCAAATGAAAATCACCCTCTCAGGCAGACAAAAGACAACACCAACTTAATGTATCACCTGGCAACTGGGCACTGAGACTTACACAAGGCCAACTCTTTTCATATGACTTGCTTTGCCAATTTCACACAGATGTGTGTACTGAACACCCATCTTGAAGTGAAGCCAGTATGTAAACAAGTGAAATAAGCTGCTAATGTGTACAAGTAGATGCAAATGCAGAGCAGGGCCTCAGTATACATAGTGACATCAAAATTTTATCCCCTGCCATGCATACAGTGACACCCAAATTCACCCCCTACCATGCATACGATGACAACCAAATTCACCCCCTACCATGCATACAGTGACACCCAAATTCACCCCATGCAATGCATACAGTGACACCCAAATTTACCCCCAGCCATACATACTGTAAGCAGATTCTTCAAAGAAGTCACAGCAGGCCCAGCAGTTCCAGGCAGGAAGACAGTGAAATTTGGAATCACATACTGGGTTTAGAATGGCATGGATAGTGTAAGCTACTGAGGGTTAGCAGAATTGCCGTCCGCATATAAACTTCAAGCCTATTAGAAATATCTCCCATTTCACACAGGTCTCATACTTGGTATACAAATTTACACTATAAAATCAAAAATTTATACAATGCTATGGAGCAATCCTTTTGACCAGAAAACACTAGATCACAGAAATGAAGCAGGAAGAAGCCTTAAAAATAGTTTGATCTTTTGTTTGAAATGAGAATAAATTAAACATACCTCATTACTGCTCACAAGAACATAGAAATCTTGTCGGAGAAGAAACCGTATAGCAGGCAGTGCTGCTAGTTCACTGGACATGGAGGCTGCTGTTGACGGACTCAAAGACATTGAAGGAGTTAGAGTTGACTTGGTTGGAGGGCTCAGTATTGGAGAAGATGAAGAGCGCAACAATGGGCTTGCAGGTCTCTCTGTTGGTGGAGTGGCTGATGTCTCTGGATGGAGCAGACCACGGGCAGGAGACGAAGGTGCAGGGAGCACAGCAGCAGGTTGTGGTGTGGTACTGCTAGGCACTGCATCTGATGGACGGCGTGCAGGTAGAGGCGGGGAGACGGAATCAGAAGGTTGTGGTGGTGTGCTCACTGATGCTGATTCTGATGCACGGCGAGGACGTACTGGCAGAGAAGGTACCGGTGGTGAAGCTACTTTTGGAGAAAGCAACTGAGTAGGCTGTTGTGTGGTGTTTAGCCTCCCCTCACTAGAACTGGCTTCTGGTGATGGTGATGATTCCCGGTCACGTATACGACGCATACTTGCATATCTGCATTAACATAGCAACCTCATAATCTTAGTATCCATATGCAAACAAAGAAAAAGTGCAAATTCAGTGGAAAGCACCTCTTTAAATGTATTGTTTTCTGAGAAAACAAATGTCTACAAGCTTTACAAGTTTACTTAGATCAAATTCTTCGGACGACATTCATTGTACAAAAGTTTTATAGTTCTATTTGCAATATCAGCATCAATAAGGTCTAGCATTTCTACAGAGATTCATAGAACAGAACACAAGAGGTCAAGTGTGTTTTGCCAGGGTTGGCTGAGCTTAGCAAACTACACGTAAAATGAGCGAGCAAGTCAGAAAGCTTCTGGCAAACTCATTAGCAGGGAAAAACAGAGATACAGCCTCCACATGTCAAGTGGACTGGCTTGATAGGCTGTTAAAGGTCTTTGATAGCACTTTGCACTGAAAAAATCATCTGGGAAGAGTGTGAAGAGATTTCTCTGAGGCAAACCTTCTGTAAAATCATCTGGGAAGAGATCGTAGAGACACTTTGTCCAAGACAATCCTAGAGTGAAGAGACATTTTGACCAAGACAAACCTTCTATTGAGTTGTTCTCTCTGTTGCTTTCTTTGCCGTGCCCACGTACTTCGACTATTGCCAGCAGCATCTCTGGACCCTGGTGACTCTGCAAAATTACATACAATTTACATCACAAGAGAAAACACCAACAAAACAGTTACAATACAATAGGATCTGATTTCTCATTGTGATCAGTGACAACCACCGCCAGCTAACTTTATGATTGGCATGTTATTGCCTCCACAAAATGTGAAAAGTCAGACAAGGGCTTAACTATCATTGCAGTAAATGAGTGGAACCCTACAGTCAATGGGTGCAGCACTACACACATTACCATTTAATGGTAATTTTAGTACACACATTACCATTGAATGGTAAGTCTTGCACACACATTGCCATTCAATGGTAAGTCTTGACATCAACGGTCAAGAATACAACTGGACCACTCTTCTCATATCTACCGGTATGCATTCTCACAAAGAAGAGCTCTAAAAAATCATAGAAGGCAGAGAGTTTGTACCATTCGCAGTTGGCAGTTCCCACGTTGTTATCCGGCGCTCATGAGAAATGTAAAACGTACGGCCATACTGATCCTTGCGTGCCTCCCAGCCTTTGAAAAAATAAACAAACAGACACATAACTAGCAAACATATAATCATTATGCATACACAAACAGCCAAACACGCTGTTAGCTCACAGTCAGCTAGACAACTATAGCAGTAATGGATTACTGGGCTCTAGACATGGTGTGCATCAAAAGAAAAACAGCATTACCTCAGCTTTGTAGCAGGTCTCAAATAAGTCCCGAGACATAATATTATCACAATTTAGTGTATCAAACAAAAACAAACAAACAAAATGATATGAACATCAAAACACCTGATGTACACCTCTGCACAAAACAGTGCAACTATTGGTAGGTGTATGTGTGAGTACCATTTCTGGTCCTCTCAGACCAAGATGCTTAGACTACTACTGTCTTGACGAATTGGCTTTACAAAGTCCATAAAAGTGCTCAGGGTGGATTATGCAGTTGAAGCTCAGAGTGGATTTATTTTGTCAAAGTGACAAGTCATTACCTTTAAATCACCTTGCCTCCTCCTCCCTCTCTTTCTCTTTCTTAATTCTCTTCAAATCTGCAACTGGTCTGTCTCTGTTACTCTCTCTTTTCATAGACTAGCTTTAATTCTCCACCCTGTCTCTCTCTCTCTCTCTCTCTCTCTCACACACGCGCTCACACACACACACACACACACACACACATACACTCACACACACACCCACATGCATACACAGATACACACACTTGCACATCCATACTTACCTAATGGAAGAGTCTCTTCTTTTTCCTGAGGCTCAAGAAGCCTCGAATTCCTTTGCCGTGGGGGCAATTCTGGTGGTCTGGATTGGTCCGACTGTCTACGATTACGAGGTGGCAGTGCAGGCACTCGTGGCGGTGGTGGCAATGCTGGAATCTGCACATGGCCATAAGTAGGGGTGGTTGGGGCAGAGCTACTGCTTAACCCTCTCGTGCGAGGAGGGCGGGGTGGTAGTAATGCTGGTGGAGTGGGTCCATGAGGAATGACAGCATCCGGTGAAGAGTCAGAGTGCGACAAGTTGGCAGCAGTTTGTCGTGGTGGAATAGGTGGAGGAGCTTTCAGCACAGTAGGCTTTGGTGGACGTGGCGGCACGCTTTGTTGAGCTCCCTGGGCACGACGTAAGGACTTCAATGCATCAGCTGAGAGTGATTGTGTACGTGTCAACACAAATGCATCAAATTCATCTACATCCGACTGTACCCCTGAATGTGCAGACCCGTCAAGGCTCGACTGAGAGCTGCTCAAGGAAATTAAGGAGTTGTGTCGATGACCACTGTGTGGTAAAGCTTCGGCAATAGTTGGAGAACTGCTTGGCGAATTTAATGAACTGTGATGACCACATGATATTGGTGGAGTGCTACTTGACTGCGAACTACTCACCGAATCCAGTGAGCTGCGTCTATGGGCATTGCACAATGGCTGTTGAGCAATACTTGACTGAGAACTACTTGCTAAATTGAGAGATATAGAACTAGAGGTGCATGGTACTTGTTCAGAAGCACTGTTTTCATGTGTCAAATCACCTGATTCCACCTGGCCTTGGCTGGCTGATGGTGCTGAAATGGAGAGAACTGGTAGGGATGTAAGCAGACTATGAGATTCAACCACCAACTCCTCACAATTTGACAGATCAGCTGGTCGCACTGGAGCCTGCCCTACTGCTGACGACAGATCTTCTTCGCTACTCCTCAATGGGCTGGCACTTGCCATTGGACTAGCACCGGAGGATGTGTCATTCCCTGGCAATCCTCCAGGCGCATCATAAAAACCACAATCCAGATTGGTGCTTGGCATTGGACTGCTGCTAGAGGACATGTCATCCCCTGGCAATCCTCCAGGTGTATCATAAAAACCACAATGCAAACGTAACTCATCAGATAAAGTATTTGGAGTAGGCTGTGGAACATCACCAATATTCTTGACACCAGTCATACCCAGTCTTGAGTACTGTTCAGCATCAGAATCAGCTCCCTCTGATTGAGCCAGAGCTAATCGCGAGTAGTGCGTTGTCATCACAAATCCATCAGTTATGCCAGCCACAGTTGGCCTTGAAGAAGTGTCATCCCTGGAAGGGGCGGCTGCCACTTGCTCCTCATCATTGACACAATTATCAACTCCAGCCGATTCAGTCTCTTGACGAAGGTGAGCATTACTGTCGACATTGTGCAATCCCTCTTCATTGACATCACCTGTTCTTCTAATAGCTGCTGCTGTGCATAGTGCTCTCTTTCGTGGAACAGGGTAAACACCAGCTTGTTGCTGCTCCTCACTGGCACCACTATCCCTCCCAGCACACAGTAGAGCATTTCTACTGGGTAAACCATCGTAGAGATCAGAAGACCTATCAACTGGCACCTCAGACCCAGCACTACTAGTCATTGCACCCAAATCAGGCTCATCAGCCTGTTCGGTGGCATGGCTTAAAGATAACTCAGAAGAACATGTGTACTGCTCTTCATCAACATCCACAGTGGCTGAATTGGATGGTTCAGCAAGACTGGTATCATCCTGACCTACGATGTCACTGCACATATCAGTGTTGACCTCATCCGGACTAACCACTTCACTGTACCCATCAGTGTTGGATGATGAAGCCCCTGCATCATTTACCAGATATACACCATTTGACATTGATGCTTTCCTGCCACTTTGCCCAAGGTCTTCATCTGATCTAACAGAAGGAATTTCTGCAGCAACCACCTGATGTGAAAGCACATGATTAGCTTGTGGCAAATCAGGTTGAGATTTGCCTGCCACTCTCTCGTAGATGTGTTGCTGCCGTCGTTCCGCAATCAACTTCTGAAGAAATTTACGCTGCTTTTGCTGGTGTTCTTGTTGAATCTGTTGTCGCTGCTGCTGCTGCTGCACAACTTCAAATAGCTGTGGTAAACCATCTGTCTGCTGACTATGGACATTTTGAGAATCATGTCCTCTCTGAACAGTGTGCTGCAGGGGTGCACCAGACATGACAACAGGAAAGAGCGTTGAACCAGAGCATTGTTGACCATGGTCAGAGCTGCCACCTCTTCTGTCTGTCTCCTCCAACTCTAGGGCCAGTTTCTGCCTAGCAAGGAGCTCTACACGAGTGCACAGCACAAACAGTGAAAGTGAACATTGAAAAATTGTGTACATAAACACAGCACCATCCACACACGAGTATTCTGACAGAACATAGCAATCCATATATGTATCACGGAATGTGTACTTAAACAGATACAGCACCCAAAACCCATTTCAAAAGACAAGCACAGAGTCATGACAATGTACACTACTTAATTTAAACATGAACAGCTGTGTCTGCTTATCACTTACTGACGAATGCTTTGGAGCATGCCAGGAGAGTCTACATACTGCCAGTACCAACAATAGGAGCCACGACAAAACATGGATACACCACTTTCCCACACAAACATATCCAAATACACGCACACACATACACATGCACACATGTACTAGTACGTACATCCACACATACAAGTACCCACAGGCATACATACCCACACATACATGTACATACATACATACATGCATGCATGCACACAAAAAAACATAGTACGGCAATGACATCAATGTTAACAGGAAACCCATGCTAGATTTGTCTGTATATGAAGTATCACTTGCAAAGAAGTGTTTCCATCACTACACAGAGCATTGGTGAGAAACATACTCACCATCCAATGGGATAGTCTGGGGCTTCCATTCACATGCCAGTAAGACTGTACCGCTTACAATATCACCAGGAGAATATGCTTGCAACGGCCATGATGTGCCCCTGAGACATACCACACAACCTTTCACTATCACCCAAAGAAACTTAAAACGTACAAGATTATACCAGGTAAACTGTCATGTAAATTGTATGGACAAGAATGTACCGAGACAGTGTACCGTTATGTCAATTGTGTTGGCTTGGCTGGAAAGGAAGAAACCATGGAAGATCCAAGTCTTCAGATAGCCTGAAATCCTAAACAGAATTAGTGTTAACGTGTACAACGTATCAAAACTGGTTTACGACATCCCAGCGGTGAAAAAAAATCAAGCTCTACTCCACAAACATGGTATGCATAATCACAAAATGGAAATGAAAATAGAAGGCAGGAAATTAACATCAAGTATTCATAGTCAGCATTACCGTGGAGACAGCTCGCCAACGAAGTGATAGATTGGAAGAGAAACATAGCCCAATGACTGGCCATGCTCCTGCGATGAATTTTTTATAAGTAGTTCCAAAACATCTGTTCTTGCCACCAACAGATTGTAGGCCTGCACAAAGAAAGCTGCTTATTTAGCAGTTGGAGCTTGCACTACATAGCACATACAGGAACTAAATATTAAAAGCCCCAAACACATACAACTGACAACCTTCCTCCCCTGGGACAGCCAGTCCAGCATAAGTTAACATAAGACTAAGAGAGAAAGTTAAACTTTAAGTGGTTCAAGGCATGAAATAAAGCATTTGCAAATGAAGGCACTCTAACAGGAACATCACTCAGTGTCAGTGTAGCCACCTTGTCCAGTGTAAGACAGATGAAACAATCCCAAACCTAAACACAGCATTGATCACTAATGACAGCCGGTAGTTGTCCACTAGGAAATATTTGGAAATCTGCCAGGAAATATGACAGCTAGTAGATGTCCACCAGGAAATACACTGGCCTTGGCAGCTGTGAAGGAGCAAATGATGTGTTTACCTCGCCCTTCCACGCTGGGTTAGTTGTAGACAGACAAACTTGTGTTCTGTAGCGCTGAGTGTGGTGAGCCAAGCGAGGACAAGATTGACCAGGAACTACTCGCAAGCAAAGAACTGGACTGGGGTATCCATCTTGGGCTTGAAGATCACGCGCAGCAAGGCCTTGACAATACAAAAGGAGATGAGAAAGTCACGTTAACATTTAGTACAAACCTCATCAGTAGAGTTGGAGGTGATACAAATTCACTGACCAGAGAGGCTGAGAAGAAACAGACAGAGGAACAGAGAGAGAAAGAGAAAAGGGGAATACTGAGAAGAGATCAGCAAAGGATAGGAGAGGTACCATGTGCAGTCACTTGTCTGATGACACTTTCACGGCCGTTTATCAGAACATAACCAACCAACTGCAGTGTTGTTTGCTGAAGGTCAGAGCTGGCTGAGAGAGGACCCTAGCAATGAATATCCCACACTTTACAAATAAAATTTTAATCTAGGCTAGGGTAAGGTTGCAGTTCAAGGTTCAGGTCAGTGCTAAAGTTAGGAACCATCCAAGTTTGCATGTCTGTCAGACACAACTAGAGCCAATTTTACATCTAAACTAGTTACTAACACATTCATATACTTGACAAGCTGACATTCACCAAATGGTAACTACATCCTAAGTAAAGGCCATCAGTAAGTGGATGACTAATCACAGGAAGTGTAACTACACTAGGGCTGTGATAGCATACAGGCTGCAACACATATTATTATATAGTTCTAGAAAACCTCATTGTCTGGTCACCAGCCAGAATGAGCCTATGAGGAAACATACATTTAACAAACGTAGCCTTTCTGGCTTACGGTACAAACAATAAATGTCTTGAGCATAAGCATGAGACAAACAGGCAAAGCCAACGAGTAAAATAAGAGAAAAATGAAAAAAAAAAAAAACAGAGGAAAGACAAGAGAAAAACAACGTGAGCAAGAATAAGAGCAATGTTAGGGCAGCAGCAGAGAAACAAAGCATTATCTTCAAAACACATAGACTGGTCAACTGGCAGCAACCACATACCAAAAACGCGCAACAGATTCAGCTCAGGCGATGAAGTCGATTGGTCCAAAGACATCTATAATATGCAGGCAAAACAATAACATTTGGAAAATGTGTTCCTTTTGGCACACACAGCAAATGCTGTTAGTACACACAGAATTAAATGACATACACTACATGTAGCTGAGTACTAACTGAGATTTGTGCACAGTATAATTAACCTCACAACAGTCAGATGGTTTCTTCCAACTCTGCGATGCTCAAACCATTAGTGGTTCCTACAACCGACTCTCAGACTCAGCTCAGCTTGATGAATTCAAAGTATTCGCCCTTTCATTTCAACTGCACAGATGCTAGCAAATAATGTAGACCAACTAGACAGTAATTATCACATTCAACTACAAGCCTTGTGATGGCAGCTTCTTTTCTTTCATTGCGGCTAAACAAGCCATAATTTTCAAACTGTTCAAAATACACGGTCTAGCTGATGCAATTTTAAAACGAAAATAATAGATTAGACCACAAAGTTTAGTGCTTGACTTTTGCGTTTTTTCATTCTGTTGCTAATCTCATCCTATCAGATCACAACAAAATCATAAACTGTAGTCGATTTGAAAGAATTGCCCTCAATGTGACCTCAAAAAAAGCCACACAATGACAAACACAGCAAAAACGCTATACATGCAATTTCATCAACACTAAATCAGGGGAAAAGCCACAAAGTGCATCTGTGCCGTCATGACAATGCCACACCCGATCCAACAGAGGTAAGAGTACACATACACTGCCAATAAAAATTGGGCACCTACTTGCTATCAGCAGCAAGATAACACATGACTTAACCAAGCAATATAATAACTGTTCACATCTGACCTCAGAGCTTCCCCCCAAAGCTGGGGAAACAGCACAAAAGCACTATCTGTATCCTAGAATGAACTCTCTAATAGCACACAGCATGAGGGAGGCTGCGAGCAGCAAGCGGCTCGACCAACCTAACGAAGAGTAAAGATCTGACACAACTGATGGCAACTTGTTGCTTTACCTTTGGCCCAGAATAGTTCAATGGTGGCTTGGCCGGTGACAAGCTAACCACGATCGGTGGACTAGCAGCTAGGAGGGAACCACAGCGTCCTCGAAAGTAGCGAAAACACACCTTGACCAGTGTGACTACATGACAAAATGTACAACAAAGAGGGAGAAGCAAAGAGGGAGATAATTGTTTCAAAATAAATGATCACTCACAAACACAGGCTGGTAGATTTCTGTAATTATTTGTCTAGTTTCCACACAGCAAACTTTATGGATGTGATTGTTAAGGACTGCCTAATGCCTGCTGATACACTATGCTGCAACACACCCTACAACTAACTCATGACATCTACCATCTACATGCACAACGAAACCTCAAAGTTTCATTTCAAAAATTTGAAAAATCCCTTTCAAAGGAGAGAAAGCAGCCTTAAGCAATATTTATAGTAAAGAGACACCAGCATCACGTTAATGACAGGCCTCAGCCTTCCTTCCCAGGTCACTGACACAGCACAAACTCATTAAATAATGTGGCACCAATCACAAAGGAACTGAATTATTGCATCAGGCTCTCTACTATAACAGTTGCTAAAGTAGACTGTGTTAGACACAAGCTTTCTTTCTTCTCTCTCCTTTCTTTCTTCCTTATTCTTTAAGTAACTGCCACACACATAAATAAGGTAAGTACACTCTGCACCTAATAAAATTGTTACCATTCTTAATGTTGGCAAAGTCAGCTGCCTCCAGAAGCCATGGTATAACACCTTGCTGTCCAGTTGCATAGCCTCGCTGACGGTACGCCAAATACTTGTTTGGTGAAATCTCCTCTACCAAACAAAAAAAACACAATGGTGTCTCGTTATCATTGCATTTTGAAGATATCTCTTAGCGGTAATGAGTACCAATGCTAATGGAACTGCTTCAACCATTAAGCCACTTGAAGAGAACACACAAGTTATTAATGACAGATAACTCCAAAATATGAAGTGTACAGAAGAAACGACCTCTATGACCACCACTGTGCACTATGAGCTTGTGATATCAATGAAGAGTTGCTAATTACACCCTTAAAACATGGTAGCATAAATAATGCCAACCGACATTTACACCAAGTAGCTTACTCTAAGATCATCAAGTGCTGCTAAGTACAACATCATTACCCTCATCAGCCACGTAGGAACTAAGGATTCCTCATCCAATTATTGTGTGTGTGTGTGTGTGTGTCAATTAGAAAAGAAAGGTGTAAGCAACAGAGCACATCTCACACGCAAAAAGACAAGAAG
>JAOWAW010118676.1:0-12700 GCA_028565695.1 Nicola tetela
CCCCCACCCCACCCCTACCAATTACATGTAGTTCGTACGGAGTACCCACCTGGCGCTCACTTTCCCTTTCCCTTTTGGCAACTTTATCCGAAAGTGTTTCTCAGTCCTGGGTGGCTGTGTAGCACCCTAGGGTCCAGGCCCATAGAACACTTGTAGCACATTTTAGCAGGAGTTTGAATTTGGACTGACCAAGTCATGTTGCATATTGAGCGACGAGCCTAGCGATGTGCAAGTCTTCAATGAGCTGATTCGTGATATAAGCAGGTATCAGATACAGGCTGGGGCGGGCTACTCACTGCATGGCGACAAGCAAATCAATACCACCATCTTTGTGAATCAATGAATGGTTTTTGTTTTGTTCCCCTGACGAAGGTTGCAACTGACTGGTGGAAACGTCGGCAAAACACATTTTGTGCTGAAGAAGAGTGATGTTTTGACAAAATATCTGTACGTGTGATAACTTATTCGGTAAAAAATACCAAGGTTCGGGGCGGGGTGAGAGAGAGTTGCGCTTCGCTCAGCCATCCATTACATTTGGTGTTGCTTTCTTCTTCGAATAGAGCCATTCCCTGCACAATAGCATGCAAAGTGGTACAGCAAAAGTCCTTGTGAGCTCTTAGCCATTGTGCCAGACTTCGTACACGTGATACTACATGCACTTCGATTGAGACATGCAATATGTCGGAAGATTGGCAATGCTTGACCGTATATTCCACATTCATGGTTCCTCTACTTATGAAACCAGTACAAGCGTCTTTGACGGGCGATCTCAAGTGGCAGGCTACTCTGCGGGCTCGGGCCCAGGGCTCCTTCGCCGTGCGACGGGCACCACTCTTAATAGATTCCACAATGGTGCTTCTAAATGATGTAACCTCAATTTAGCAGCAGAGAAAATGCACACGTGTGAAACCAGTGCATAAAGCTTTGGGAAATCTACAGGACGCATCACAGACCGATTTACTAAACTTAGCCTGTTTTGTACTGCGTTGGTCAATAGAGGTTCAGAAGCTCCTCGGAACGGCTAAATTTAGCATTTATCCTGTACTGTCAAAAAGCGCAACGTTAGGAAAAAAAATGTAATCTTGCGTGACGCTATGCTTGGCAATTAAGATTCCTAGGTTCAATCTTGCCCGGTAGTATTGTTGGTTATAGTCAAGTAAGAAACGACTTTTTAGAGCCCACACTCATTAGAATTCAAGTAGACAAAAATATTACAAGATGCGAAAGCGAGTAGAAAGGACACTATGAAGAGGAGAAAACGTTTTGGCATCTATGCCATCTTCAATTCTCAATTAAACCTGCCTTGACAAAAACACGTACAGGACTAGCTCCAGGCCTAGGTTTCGAAATGTATCCAATATTATAGCGGCGCATTATGAGTGCGTACATAGCATTCTAAATCATCGGATGTCAATGGAACACACTGTGGCTACACATCGAGGGAGCAATGCCGATAACAGCAGAAACCCACACTGAACGGTCGCCAGAGAGAACTTGAAGTTGGTTTTCTCTTGTAATTCACCTACACATAGGTACTTCAACCCTTACTTTTGAATACGTCCCTACATTCCTACCGCACGCGCCTGCACACTTCACACTTCAATACTCACTCCCTTGCGAATGTACAATATATCTAATCTCTCCTGGGAGAAAATAACTTTCCAACGTTCCTGTTACCTTAAGCTGCTAGGCTACTACAATTGCAACATTTCAGCAGTCGCTTATTTTGATCTCCAGAATAAAAACTTCTGCTTGAAAGATTTGTAACATACTATCAGCTACAACTTAACATCATTTAGCTGTTTTATAGCTACAGGTACAATTTTGTAGAAATCTGTATGGAGAAGGCCCTTGAAGACAATACCACCCTGTTCAGACCCTATCACTTGGGATATTTGGAGTTGATCCTTTGCCAGGACTGGGATATGACTCGTCATCCAAGCCATGGAAGCTGCAATGAATTCAATGGCTGATATTGTTGAGTTCTTATGGATTTCTGCATCCTGAGAAGAAAGAAGGAATTACATGGTGAAATGGCGGAAGTGAAAAGAACTGTCAACAACTTCTCCCAGAATGAATACTTCTCTGCTTCAATGTCTAGTATTCATTTGGTAGCTAAGACCCATTAAAGCCGAATATCTGGTAAAAGGTGAAGCGTACTTTCACGGAGCAGAAAACAAACCCATAAGCAACTGGTTTTAAATAAACTGTCACAACTCCAAACGTGAAAATAAACGTTTTGCTGAAGGCAGAGTGACAACACAACCCATGGCTATCGCATGCCACACCGACATAGCAATCAAAATGGCCTTTAAATTTGCCTAAGAGATGTTGAGGCATTTTCTGGGACTGAATGTAATACAGAAAAGATGTAGATGTTTCTTCTGACCATCTTCAATCTCAGAGTAGTAAATTATCCGGCCGTGATAAAAAGAAAAAGAAAGAATACCCTTTGGTCACTGTATACCAAAGGGTCAGCTGCGTATGCAAGGGTCAGATGGTGACTCTCCTGAAGACTGTGCAAGGTCAGAAAACGTGGACGTATGATTGCGGCATGTTGTTTCCTGATTTTGCCAACACTTACCTGAAATTGAATTATTCCTTTACTGTACTCAAAAATAAGGAAGAAATTACAGCTCAACGGCTATGGTCGTTTGATTAGGAAAAAAAGACATGACATTTCTTCAGTTTCACATCTGGGCCGAGGACTCCCGTGATACATCCAACCCGCAGGTACACAGCAGTGACTGGACACAAACTACACGTTCTACTACTAGCAGACTACATTTAGACTATCCATGCAGCCATGTAAAATGGCGCTGCTTGCCGGCTGAACGATAGTGACTTAGGCGAGATGCGATTTCTCGCGGTCCATCCACGCATTGCTCCGCCATATTTACCGGTGTTGCGCAAGGCGCTCTTTAGTCGGTTCAAGCCTCTACATGCTGCAGGTCATCTTGGCACGCCCACCCGCCCTCTAAGTGAAGTTGCTTAACTCAGTTATCCGCCCAAGGTGATCCGGTTAGGGCAAACAGTCTTTCCTCCCATGGCTGTATCTACCAGCACAGGAGGTTTTTTCCCGCCAGTCCTCGTGCTGTAAATTAATCTGGTAGCCGGGTCACCTTTTGAATGTCCAAGACAGTATAATTTAAAATGGTCTTTCGAATTCCATTGCTTTTCTTGTTGGCACCACTTTTGCACACTTTGTCTTCTTCTCTGTATGTGGCATGGCGACTTGTCTCGTACATGTAGTCATATGGTGTAATTCCACGGGTGTCCTACAATAAACGGTGCAGCATATGTATTGGCTAGCACCCTTCCCGCAATGTTGTAAGGCGAGAATGCTATATATCCATGTACCGGTTAAGCCAATTACGAATGGCTACAGTGTGTAGAGGTGTGTAGCATGTGTGTCGCCATAGTCTACATCTACTAGTTTAAGTCGTATATTTCCATTCACAGCAGTACACCTGCAGTTTGGACGTATAATGCCAGTCTTGACCGAAAGCCAGTTCTCAGAGCTACCTAGTTCCGTGGCCGAAGGCCTAGGCCCACGAGTCCCAGTAAATTCAGGTTTGGGTCCACGTACAGTCGCGTGCAATTTTCTTAGGCCTACATATAGGAAGTAACACAAGTTGCCAACCCAGCTGGGTCCAGGCTTTGTTTTAACAACGGCTGCTGATAGTGATCTCTCTACCATGAAGAAGTGTTTATCGTCCATGAAGACCATGTTATGTTGTCAGGACTAAATTCGGAGCTCACTGTTTCACTTTCTCGAACATTTCCCTGAAACGGAAAATTCACTGCCTGACTGTCTGAAATGAAAATCGGCGCTTGGATTTGGGCCATCAGAAAGTAGTTCAAAAGCGGGACTTTGGTTCGTCTCGGGAAATCCGACAGCTAGTCCGTCAGTTAGACTCATGTCGGATGTCTTAATCCAGACTTCAGTGCAAGTTCTAAAGGCCGGTTAGTCATTGGAACTGCCATGGTAAGCGTAAGCTCTCGTTCAAGATAGAAGAGAGAAGCTCTCCGTCTCATTTGACATACCCCATTCAAAACAGTGTCAACTTTCGTCAATAGTACTAGTACTGGTTTATAAATTGCTTCCACAAAACGAACGGCTGGGAAAACTGTTCAAAATACCGTATATCCACAACATTTCATAAGCTTAAAATTTCATAACTTTTGTAAGCATTTCAGAAGAAGCAGTGTCTCGACGTTTTGACTTGTTTTGAGGGCTGTACGGAAATATACGAAATATTGTGGATTGACAGCATATAACGATTGTATGGCCTAATGCAATCATATTCTCCGTATCTCCAGACAAATAAACATGTTATGAATTCCATAGTTCAGGAGACCCAATTCTATCTCATTGCGACGTTTAGTAGTGAACTATCAGCTGATCGGCTACTATGGATGACATCATTCCAAATGGAAAAAAAAATAAAGGCTTTGTTCTGTATTCCTAGCCAGAGTTTAAGCGCTCACTATACACGGCCAATTTCCCACTGAGCGGTGTCTGATGATTGATCAACAATGCCATCGATAGGTAATTGAAGTATTAGGAACACTAGATGCTTGCGCGCTGGAGTCATCATAAATTCGTGTCTCCCCTTTAACCAGGCAAGCTATCGAAAAATAATGCAGCGCCCTGAGCATATCCGATCGTTGCAGGCAGGAATCAACATGTTCGTCATGAAGCTCAGCACTGGCGGAGCAAAGTTCGAGTCCGATCTCGCTCATTGGTTCTGCAGCCTGGTGTTAGTTGAAGAAGCGATTGGTAATGAAGCCCATAACGATTAAGTGCTTCTTGTCAGCTTCTTCTTAAATCCGGGGCCTAGATCAGGTTTCTGCATAACGGCTACAACAGTGTAATGTAGGACGCGCTATATAAACATGATGATTCCAACTGTAATCTCTCCGCGAAACCGCATTTTTTGCCGGTATGTCGGCCAGTCGGTTAATTACGATAACATGATGGCGATTTAAGTTCCGCTAACTAGCGGCCGCGAAAAATGTCCACGGGCTCGAGCACATCCAACTCTGACAAACACAGACACGTATTATGTCCTGCCACGTCATACCAACAAATCACCGTTATTCGTCCCCGCCAATATCCTGCATGGAGAATGGCCCGAAAGAACACTACAATACCACAGACTGGTCACAAGTTGTCGACGGCCTCGATCTTCATGCCGGTCGAAGAAAAGAAAACAGAAATTTTTTATTTCTGTGAAATTCCCCCTTTGCGCTGCTCATACTCACTCAACGACTGTTTAGCATACTCGTGTGATTTACAGCTGCTCCACCACTACTTGAATGTTTCGCTTGCAATTGTGACGTTACGACGGTCCTTTCTCTGCCAGTTTCAAATGACATGGGTCAACAACTCAGCGTATAGATACATTTTGATTCGGGCCACAGGGCAATGCGTCCTTCTTTTATAATTCAGGTGCAAACCATCCCTTACTTCACGGGACCTTAACTTTTAAGGCTCAACGTATAGATCTTCAGCACTTCATCACGAACGGGATCAGATCTGGCAACACCAGCTGGAAGTTTTTTTGATAGGCATTTTTGCGGCTACAAGGCCTGGATGTTTTGTGCTTGGTCCGCAGTAACAAAAACCCATCCTTGTGAAATGTTCCCGACGGTTTAAAGGCTATGTACCAACCCCTGGGTTTTCGATTCTTTCGGCTTTCCGTTTTTTTAGCACAAAAATTACAGACTTTATTGGATCTAAGAAATGACCTGGTGCTAATTTTAAGTGAGTGAATAGAGGCTCAGAGACTATCAAGAATAGGTATAAGAAGAAGTACAGGACTCTTGAGCGCAGCGCAGAAGGCGATTATACTTCTACCTGGCAGAACTATTCCTCTTCATGAAGCAGGCTTGTGGGGAAGCCAGTCACCGTACCCTACAACTATTTACATCTTGTTTACGTGAGGGGCGCTTGCGTTTAGCCCCAAGGCTCACCTCCATCCCGGCGTTTTCTGTCAGATCATTGCGTGCCACTAATGGATTGCCTAATACATTACAAACAACGTCTGGCAAAACCATATACTGCATGCGGTCGCAGTCACGTTTCAGGACAAGCAAGGCGTTCCTCTGCCTGCTGTTAGCCGATGTCAAGGCTTTAGACATCGCTGTCACTCGTAGACACAAGAAATTGATTTATTACAAGACGAGCCCAGCTAGAGTGACGCCTCAAGCAGTAGAGCTTTAGTGGTAGCCATGCAACATCAAACGTGCCTAACTGATGGGAATGAATCATGGCACGAGCAGCACAAAGTAGCGCACTCCAAGCTAGCTCTACCCGCCACAACTACTAGGTTCGTCGCCCCGAATGTTGTTAAGTAATCCAATACGCTATAGGCTATTCCTAAAGTAGCACGCACGTGACTGCGTTCGCCGCCATAGGGTTGACAATGTCAGATAGACCAGACTCTCCACTAGTGGACTGCACTGGAGAAAAGGAACCCGCCATTGGCCTAGACCCAAGGAAAACAGAAGGTTGCCCTCGAAGACCGAGGAAGATCCGAACTTGGTTGTGGAATCGAAGTCGTTGAGTTAAGACAAATACTTCGGTGTTGGGTACGGTTAAGGCCGTCGCCAGTACGTTACAATGACTGTCAAATTGTAGAATCCATGTCGCTAAGCCCGCAGTTTTCACATATGCATTGACGAACTTAGCGCTCCTTCCCTCCCTCCCTCCTCCTCCTCCTTCCCCCTCCCTCCTCCCCTCCTCCTCCTTCCCCCTCCCTCCTCCCCTCCTCCTCCTCCTCCTCTCTCTCTCCCTCTCCCTTTCTCGCTCCCTCTCTCCCTCTCCCTCTCTCTCTATCTCTCTATCTCCCTCTCTCTCTCTATCTATTTATCTCTCTCTCTATCTCTTTCTCTCTCTCTCCCTCAAAATATGACAAGGTACGGTTATTTCGTTCGGTCGTCTTCTCAATTGCATGCAGCTGGAACATCAAACATTTAATATTGTGTGTGCGGATGTATGATGTTTTCCTGAACATCGTTGAACATCGTGTTGTTCATTTTTTGTTTATTTTTTTTCAATTTAAATTTATGCCACTGAAGCATAATTACGAAAGTTTGCTGCAACTGTGATGATTCTGTTTGTAGTTGTATGGAAATCGTTTTTACCAGTAGGGATATTCGCTAATTTGAACATTATATGTTTGACTTAGATTGAACTTCCAGGAAAGTATATTGTACTATAAAAGGATCAGTATGCCCCACATACATGCTTGTCAGTCAGGGCTCTTGACTGCTCATGACAGTGTGTTTAATGACATGCAAGAAGTAAATAAATAATCAAAATCATTGTATATATATATATATATATATATATATACATAAGATCAACTTGTGCAAAGTAGTTTTGCCTGCAGTGTAGGAAAAGATACTGCGATCATCGCTGGAAGGCTCCATCACGTGCATTTGATATGCGAAGGTAAGAATAATATTGCAATATTACAAGCACCAAAGAAAGAAAGCTTTCTGTTATCGATCTTTTGGCTACTATGCCACAGACAAACTCAATCATTGCTTGTGACACATCTTTAATATTAGTTAATTAACTGCATTGAGGTGAAGTTTATTGTCAACAAATTTGTACTTCTACCAATACTTGAAGCACAGCAGGAAAGGTAAATGTTAAGGCACACTTCTTGGCTGAGACCTAGGTCGTGACCTCCAAATCTCGGTGAAAGTATATTTTACAACTTTGAGCTGCGTATTTAAGGGCTGTGATATACTGACTGTGCGTGGGTAAGGGGCTGTGTTTGGAAAATTACAAGCTTACAAGGTGGTTTGTATATGTGATGGCACGTGAGCTGTGAGAAATCAGGATTAACAATGATTTCTTGTGATGCTGGGATTTCAATAACTGCAATGATGTTAGCTTTACAACATTTAGAAATCAGTACAAAAAGTGTACGGAAAAATGTATAGAAGCCTAACCATTTACCCTTAGCGATCTCTCTTTGAGATCCTTTCAATGATGAATTGTAAACGCTCTTCTCCCTTACTTCGGAAAATAAAACAACCACAGCATGGAAATAATGATAATCCCGAGATGCTAGTGCGAGCAGCTTGCTACGCTCTGTCAGAACTGCACGTGCTCTTTGCCAGAATAGCGCTATCGTGCGGAAATATCACGTGGTGACAAGGGAGGTTTCTTGGCTAAGTTCATCTCCTCTCAAAGCATCCTGCATTGCCGGATTAGGACTATCACTCCTACTGCCATGTCCTGTTACTGACAATATCTGTAATTTTCCTTCCAACTCCTAGCGCAGAGAAGTGATATCAGAGGCATCAGGAAGCTACTCCATGTAGTCAGCACCAAAGTCTTTCCCTAAAGTTTCTTCAACAAGCTCGCATTGTTCAAGTGTCTTAGACCAACGTTCTGTCTTTCTAAGAAATTTTAAGAACTCCTTCCCAGCTGTCGCAGCTTCAAAGAAAAATCCGGTGCTCTGCGCAAATTGAAGACGGAACTTAATAAAACCCTCAGCCAATGAAAATTTATCTTCATTTAAATAAATGTTTATGAGTTGACCAGCCAATTGCATGATCACAATACTCTGTATATACCTTAACAGTACAAGCTCCGCTTGTGTTGAAGCATTAGAAAACTCAACCTGTGCGAATTGTCTCCTAGAGCCCAATGCGAGCTTCTTAGCGTTGAGATAATCTTCTTTGTTGATAGATTCCTTCACATCCAACACTCTCTTGAGTATGTTACAGCATCCACAATTCTGTGTTAGGCCGATGGTGTGAATGGCTCGTTCAATTATCTCCTTTTCGACTTGAGGCGTTGAGTCATTTTCCATCAATTCAATGAGAATAGGTAGTGTATAGTCTATGGCCTCTTCGCCTAATATGATGCATAAGCAGATTACCTTCTGACAGGCAGAATTGAACGAATTTGATATAACATGTGTCCCTTTGTTCGCTCAAGTACAGCCTCAGAATGGTCAAGTATTTCCTTAGAGAGCAAGAAAGACGGCTCTCATCGCACAGGAATGACAAGGCGTCAATAAAGGCGCTGAACACATCTTTGAGAAGTTTCTCCTCGCATATAATAAAAGATCCTTCCTCACAGTTCTTATTGAGAGAACGCAATCTCACTCCACGCATATTCAGAACATTCATGTATCTCTGGGATACATTTCTGACAACAGAGTAATGTCCAAGGTGAAAGACGTTGAGAGAGCATGACCTGTCCAGCCTACAATATCCATGAAATAGCCATAGTTGTCAATTATATAAGTGGCATCCGCACAAAATGGAAACGCGGCCTCCATTACTTTGCAGTTCCGTTTTCACGAGATCGGATAAAGTATCGGTAGAAGTTTCGATAACTGGACTTCCGACGTGATGTTCTGCCACTGCAGCAACAAGACGTTCAGGATAAAGTCTTTTACTGTGTAGCGCGTCCTGAAGACAAGTTAATGTTAGACGGTGCATGATAACAGTTTCAGTGACAACATCCCAACTGATTAACCCAAATTCTTCAAGACACTGACGACAACTCTCTAGAACGGTTTGTCCGCTCTCCGAGAACAGATAGTCGGCAACTCCAAGGAAACTGAAGAAAAGGCAGGAGACCAGTGAGGTAAATTCTCTGGGGATAAACCGAGTCATTTTCTCCGGCGTTTTGGTGATGATTTGCCGATAAGTTCTCTCGCTGTTCGCTGCACAAAGTTTCACTAGCAAAAACACAACCATTGGATGATCCGTCAAAATAATTCTCAGCAATTTCCAGAATTCCCATCAGCTCACATGCAAGCGATCCCGAAAGTGCTCTTATATCGATTCCCAATGAATTTGCAAGGACGGGCTACCAGAAACAGAAAGAATGCACTCTGCTCTTTTTAGAACTCGCTAGTAAAGAAGAATAGATGCTCACGAACAGCGGTAAGTAGATAGATTCTTCCTTCATCTGTTTTCATTTGCGACATTCTTTCCATAGCAAATGGATGTCTCTTGTAGTCTCAGATCAAGGGAAGATAGAATGCCTGTGATATTCTGAAGAGATTTGTTGGTCTCCTCAGTACTCAATTGTTCATATGTGAAAGCTTGTTTCTCGCCGTTAGAAGGTTATCCAATCTAGCCACAAAATTATTTCCTGTTGATCTTCTTTCCTGAATCTTTTTCTTCTTAACAATAAGATTTTTATTTCTTGGTTTGCACAGCTCCACCTTGATTTGTTTTACCCAAAATGGGATGTCACGTTCACCTCCCTTCAGCTCGTTCAGTGAACTTTCGAAGAAATTACTAAACAAACGTTCACATGTCCGAACACAACTGTAGATCAGAGCCCTTGCTATTGTATTAGAGGAAAACTCCAACTCACGCGATGCTTTGGGAGTTTTGTGTGGCGAGTGCAGTAATTGTGCGCACCGCTGCAGGTTCGACAGCTTTACAAGATATTCCTCTTCACAGCATTTTCGAGATGTGAGAGAAACTTTTAATTAACTATCATACGAGTAAGAAATACCCATTAACTCAAGTGTCTATTCAAATTACGGCATGTTTACAGCCTAGGTCAGTTTGACCGGGATGTAACCTTGTACTAGTAAACATTGTTAATGATGATTTAACATGGTACTAAAGGCTTTGAGAAATCAATTAGTCGAAAGGACGCGTTTGCGCATGAATCACTAACCAAAGACCGTCCGTGGTTTGTCCGAATGTCCGTGGTTTGTCCAACAACATTTGTAAGGTTTGACATTTCGAATGCGTAGAATGCGTGCATATTCTGCAAACCTGAGGGCTCATCGTTGTATTCCTAATGGCAGTTTTTTCCTGCTCCTCTGGACCCCGAGGGCGCTATAGTTCAGGGTTCACACTTCTATCTCATTGGCGGGTTCAGCCGCGGGTGAAATAAAGACTGATCTACTCCAAGGGGAAATTGTGTTGTGCCGTTCGTTGTTACACCAATTATAAGCCACGGTAATTTCACACTAAACCGTGTCTGATCACTGATCAGCGTTAATATCGAGAGGCAGATGACAAATTAGAAATACTTCTTGACTGGTGGAATCATTACCGATCCCTTTCTGCACTTCCACCTGCTGAACTAGCGAAAACGAATGCAGAGCCTGGAGCATAAGTCCTTGTTGAGTGAAGGTGACAACATGTTTGTCGTAAGTTTGGCGTGGGCAGAGAAGGTTCGAGTGCGATCGAGCTCATTCGCATCTGCTGCTTGGTATTCGAGATGAAGCAATTGGTAATGAAGGCCGCAGAGATGAAGTGTTTCTTGTAAGTATCTTCTTAAATACACAGCCTAGCGTAGGCCACCCCGAGGCATAAATGCTACAACAGTGTAGTATAGAGCGCGCTTTCCGGACATGACGTGCCCGCGGGGAGTCTCTTCGTAAAGCCGCATTTTTGAGCTTGTATGTTGGCCGGGCGATGAAAGTCACGTTCCGCTACCTAGTTGCACTTTCGAGATCGTAATGTACAACGCAAGTGTATCAAGGTTACAGCCAACGTGTGACATGTCCACGCTCTCGCACTCACCCGACTCTGAAACATGCCGATAAGTATTATGTCCCGTGTGACCATGAGATCACAATTATCTGTCGCCTCCAGTTTCTTGCTTTTACTTGAAGAGGGCCCAAAGCTACAACGCAGGAAGACTGGTGACCAGCTGAGGGGAGGACCAGATCTGCTGGCCGAGCCCAGAAGAGAAGAAAATTGGAACTCAGCAGAATACACTGCTGCGCTGCTCACAGTCAGCCGAGGAGGGATTTACGTACTCCTCTGGTTTACTCCTGCTCAACTACGAACATTTGTGTCTTCTGACGGCTCGTCGGTCCTTTCCCTGCCAATTGCCAATGACATGGGTCAACAACCCAAACTATAGCTACATTTTGACCAGGGCTACAGGGCAATGTGCCCTTCTTCTTTTTTTCAGGTGCTATCCATCCTGCTCTGCACTGGATATTTGCCTGCAACTGCTGATACAGAAGTGGTTTACTCCTGCTGGCCTCATTCTAGGCGTTGTCTTCAAAAGTATTCGGACTAAGCATGTAGATCTGCAACACATCGTCATGAACGTGATCTGATCTGGTTGCGCCAGCTGGAAGTTCTATTAACACAAGTTTTGCGCCTGCTAGGGCTGAATGTTTCGTACTAGGTCCTCTCTATTCGAAATACATTCCTTTGCAATGTTGGGGACGGTTCTAAAAGGCTATGAACCCCCTGGGATTTTCCAGTTTTCTCTTTCTTTGGCGGTAAGACTACTGATTGGATCCAATGAGTGGCCAGATACTATTATTAAGTGAGCAGGACATCACGAACTCCAGAAATTGTGCACAGAACTGTATTACTGTCGGTTGCAGCCGCATCGCCACCTTCGAGTGTATTTTCAGCGAGCGGGACTGTCTCGCTCTATGAAGCAGGCTTCATTTTATACGGAGAAGCCATGCAGTCACGGCAACCCTACGACAATTCCCATCCAGTTTGCGGGGCCTTCTAATTATAGAGGTGTGTAGTAGTGGTTGGTGCTTTGGAATCTACTGATTTTGAAATCATGATTGTTCAGCGGGTCATCATCCGATACCACTCGGAAAACCCGCTCAGTTGCTAACGGTGCATGGCTATGGGAAGGCTAAAGCTTCTTCCTTAGCTTGTCCTCCACTTCACCAAATCGAGGCGTGTCCTCAGAACACGACACATGCCT
>JAOWAW010118687.1:0-12699 GCA_028565695.1 Nicola tetela
TGGGGGGTGAGGGGTGTGTGGGTGTGGGTGTGTAGTGAGATTGAATACTCATTTGTGTGTATGAAAATTTTTTGGTTGTAACAGTAGAGCTTCAAAATGTTTCTGTTTTTCATGGACAGGCAAACATAGCTGGAGTGTCCTGTGGTCACAACCAGTTCCTCAATCCACTTGGTCTACAAGTAAGATCTCCCAGACTTCCATAGTTATCTTCTCACCCTTGCACTACATGTCCCCATGGCTTAGATGTGTTCTATTTTGCTTGCTCTCTCTAGTAAGCATCTTGACTGTTTAATAGCTCCCATTTTCTACAAGTAGTCATGCACTTTATCACATTTTCAGCAGATATCACAATTGTCCTTAAACAGACTTGCACACCTTGGCTATCAACCAATGATTCAGCACAAGTTGCACTTTGTTGGTGTTGTAAATGTTTGCACTAATCCCACAAAACAAAGAAAATTTGTTGGAGAATGGGGTTAGAGTCCAAATTTTGTTTCAAGTTCATGTTGTGAGTTGCACTGAACTGTGTGGATGACTGTTAAGAGTATCATGTTTTGGAAAGAGTCACATATGCATGTATGACCTATTGTACACTTGATTCAAACTCCTCATAAATTTAGATTATGTGCTGCTATACAACGAACATGACACAGCCCCAGCATGCATGCTAGCAGAGTATTCATGCAAACATTTGTGTGTGAAGTCTACTGCAGAGTTGCACCTATGTCATCTACACTTTCTTCTTCACTGATTACCACTTTATCTGTTGATTAAATAAACTTTGTTTATGACTCCCAGATTGATGATGAGAACACTACTGGATATCAGGTGGAGAGTAGAGTGTCTGGCAGTGTGGCTAAGCCTCTTTTGGTACGTATTTTTTTATTTCTCAAGAGAGTGAGTGAGAAAGAGAGAGCTAGAGAGAGAGAGAGAGAGAGAAAGAGAGAGAGAGAGAGAGAAAGAGAGAGAGAGAGAGAGAGAGTGAGTGCAGTGTACTGGTGCAATAACAATCAATGAGTAAAATAACCAATCATTTTCTCACTAAATTCCACCAGCTGAGAGAGCACAGTGGATTCAAATCTGCGGAAACAAAGCATCTAGCGGAACGAAAATTGCAGTCTTAATGGTTTAACCAATCTGCCAGCTAGGCACTTTGTCACCACAGGTATGAGTCCTTTGTGCACTCCCAGCCAGTGAAAAGTGAGAAATTATTGGTTATGATTCTCCCAGCTTGAATGGTTATTCTGAAATGAGTGAGATTTTAGTCTGCAGTTTGATATGAACCACCAGAGGAAAAGACTAACTGTACAATAAGTGAGCACTCCATCAAACAGTACCTGAATTCTTTACCTTTGTTAAGTTTCAGTTCACCCTTTATTTTACAGCCCCAAGCCCCTCATAATAGGATTAATTTTTGCATGGCAATTATGTCTTTGATCACACAGTGTGCCTCAGAAATTGTGTGTCCAGTGGAAGTGGATTGTGTCATTCCTGCACTAAATGCATCAGATGAAGTTACTATCACTTTCACTTGGAGATTAATTCTGGACACTTTGACCATCCAGGTGAGTTCAAAGTTCTTCAAACACAAGCTATCCTTGTCTTGCCTCAATGCTTCCTTAGCAGGACACTTGAGTATCTCTTATCAAACTTGATGCAAATAGGGTAGGTTGAGGTGTCTTGTACATGTATATCTTGCGCTGTACTGTGTGCTAGTATTCATGTATTTCTGCATAGTGACCTGCTGTTTTCCCGTATTGGTTGATGCAGGTACACCAAATAAATTTAATTACCTTTTAGCCATTAGTTGAATCTTCTGAACCTCCACATTGTGTAACATTAACAATTGTATGCACTCCACTCCATTCTGATACCCATGTTAGCATCTGCCGTTTCACGTCGACTTGCACATGAGATTACATGGGCTTGAACAGAAACCAGAGAATTTCCGTCTGTTGACTGCACCAGGTACAGCTGTTTCGGTAAGTGTCATTGCTTATGCTAAGGCATTGGGAACATTTCTCTATTTACCACTGTTTAGCAAAACAGCCATGCTGACCTTGTAATAATCATTCCATCATTGACCAATCTTGCAGTTATGATAGCCAAAGTCTCCCTAGCTCACAAAGCTCCTGTGAGAATATAGTTAACATCACAATTTACAGGTAACACATGTATATTGTTTAGCTGAGAGTGGAAATTATATAATTATTAAATAGTGATAAGTCAGAGGTTCTTTGTGTTCATTTTCAGGCACGGACAACCTTTGCTGAGCGTGTAATCCCAAGTGATTCAGGTGATGGTGTTAACATTGGCATTATCCTTGGTGCAATCCTCGGTGGATTAGCCCTCCTGGCTCTGTGTGCAGCAATTATGTACAAGGTAATCTCTTCTCATTGTCTAAGGCATTGTTATCCTCTTATTCGTTGTCATGGGAATCAAGACACACCAGTCATGCTAGGAACCTTTAATCAATGAGTTTTTCAGTTTTTACCAGTTTAGAATGCACAGAGGAAATGGCACAAGCACAGCTATCTGCTTGCTTGGCCAGCCTGCCAGTTCAAACAGATAGTGATGCCATTAAGCTTACTTACGTTCCCAAAAAACCTCTTCATCAACCAAGAGGTGTCTGCCTGTTAACATACGATCCCCTCTCTAACCCTAACCATTAAGTTGCAACAAATATGCTTCCACCACTATGTTGCAGTTTGCAGCTATACATTAGGAACTTTCTTGCCTCTTCCTGAACTTCAGTATATAATATCATGGGGAACTATCTCTTCCCATTTCCACCACTGACTGCTTGATTTTCTGTTCATTCCCATGGTTCAGCTGGGATTCTTCAAACGCAAACCAGTGCCAAGTTTACAAGCTGAAGATGGAAACAGTGCAACAGAAAATGGAATGTCAGCCTCAACAGATAACCTTCACACAGAATAGATCTATCTCCCCATTCCAGCAAAATACTTACACTATGTGTATTATAAAACAGTTAATTAAGACTATTTCAATTAAAACTCATTTGCTAACATGATTTGGAATGACCAGTGTTATGAATTAAAGTACACGTTAACAGTTTTTTCACTATCCTTTCTGGTCATTACTCTGCTACTCTGCTGCACCATGTCAACTGATTAAAGAGCGGCTGTCCAATTTAATAGCCTGCCAATAAGGTTTGTGTTTGTGTGTCTGTGCTCAAGACAGACAGAGCAAGAGGGGATGGGGAGAGTGGAATCATCTACCAGAAAATCTATCTTCCAGGGTGGCATATTTTGTATGTCACATGACCATAACTATGGTAACAACCAGTCAGAACAAGGACAGATTTAGCTTGTTGCCTTAGCTGGTAGTAAATCTGTCTCCTGCCTGTACAGGAAATTGATTTCCCAACTTATTTTGTTAGTGACAGCAATAGTGACTTTTTCATTTGTCCGTAATGCTTACGATAAACGGATTCCTATAAACGGCAAAGTATTCAGGCAGAGTTACAGGCCCTTCAACCATCTGGAATTTCAAAATCCAACCCAAATATTCAGGTAGGCTCCTGTGCATACTTGAATTTTCACTCAGAGAAAACTTATACTTGTACATCCTGCTATTCCAAACTTTGAGGCATAATCAGAAAAGTTAGAGGTCTTTTCCTGTTTCACTGTTCTTTGATCGCTTGTAATGAACTGCCCCTCATCCTTCTATTTAGACAGTTTGCAAGCCTGACAAACAGGTGTTTTTGCCTTATTCTCCTCTCTCCTAATTAGGGCTGCAGCGAACATTCGAACGTTCGATTAGATTCGTTCGCTGCGTCCGTGTTCGAACATTGAGTTCTCTACTTTTCGGGTTCGAATGTTCGTCAAGGCATGTTTATTGACTTTATTCCGAATAATGGCGTATTTTCCTCCTTTTTGGTTTGAAGCGAGCAAAGAACGGACAATCTCCCTTGTATTCCAAGTTTGATCTCTTCGACTTCTTCCGGCGCTAGCTCAATCGCAAAGTGGAGTGTTCGATTTTTTTGATCGATCGCGCCCTGTAAAGGGCGCTGAATGTGCGCGCAGTCAGAACGTGCAAAAGGAAACAAAACATTGCGGTCAGTTGTGGTCTGGTGATTTCCGGTCGGCCGCGCGCTGCGTGCTGATCATGATGCAACACTTACGCATGTGGCCCGTTTTTCAGCCTTTACAGGTTGATCGTTGACCCCTACACGTTGTTGCTGCACGTCCTTGAAGACCCAGGTGCAGGCAACAAATGCAGAAGCGTTGCATCATGCTTTTCAGTTGAGAAAGGGTTTGCTCGCTTTTGATAAGCATAGCAGTTCGGCCTTTGTCGAGTGAAATATGGAAATATTTTCAACGGGACGTACCTACGAAGGGGAAAGCGACGTGCAAGCTTTGTCCCAACAAAGTTCTAACTTTCAATGGTTCGACGACGAGCAACTTGTGGGCGCACGTGCAGTCGCAGCACGACAAACAGCAGATCAAAGTCGAGAAGTCTCAGGATGGCGAGAGCAGTAAACCTTCGCTTGCAAGGGAATGTTCGAGACGTTCGTTTGGCCGGGAGAGCATTCGCCGGAGAACGTTCGTTCGCTGCAGCCCTACTCCTAATCAATCTCCTTTACATCACGGTGTTCTTCCATGTATTAGAGTGTAACCTTAACAACAGCTGTCTGTCTATGTGCCATTGTCAATCTGTCATTCCTGTATTGATGCATTCGCTTGTTTTATGACACAGAAACATTTCAAATAGTCTGTTGAAGTATCTTTAGTCCCACTACAGACCTCTGATATGACAAATGACTACTGATTGATTGTCACAAAACAAGCGAATGCATCAATCACTCACAAACCCATTCACAGGTTAGGTTGTTGGAACATACATGTACTTGACATGAAAAACAAAGGAATATTGGAGTAACAACCAGGTTATGAACACCATTTTTTCACTTTTCTCCTCTAGAGAAAGGGGTTGAAAAGAAAGGGCCTGTAACATAGTGAGTAATAACAGATTCATGATTCATAAATGCAGTCTGTAATTACACTTGGAGACCAAAAATACAGGTATCACAAAATGATCTAAACACTACAAATTTCAGTCATAAACGTATTGTAATGAAATGAGAGAACAAGTGAGTATGTTAATTGATGGCTATGGTGATAAAGAGTAAAACACAACATGACGAATCAGATGCAGTCAAAAGGTCTGTACCACTGTGTGTGCTTGAACTCACTCACGGACAGTTAAAAGTAATTCAAAGGATCATCCTTGCTCTTGTCAGTCTGCACTGAATGCACACTAAGCTGCCGCTGTAGATCCTGATAAATGCGCACGTGGATATATTTGCCATCACCAACATCAATCTGACAGCCAAACATGAACAACGGCAAGTCACACCATTGGAAGATGATTGAATGCAACGCCTTAGCCCTAGTTTGCCTTACTGCATGCTATGGCTACCATATTTCTTTGAGTGATTATCAAAATTCCTACCCTGGATGTGCGGTGATTAATTGAGGGTGGTGTTTAGTAAAAAATCGACCAACTTGGCAAGGTGCAGAAAAGTCGGTAACTGTTTCTTCCCAGTGTATGTAGCTGTGAAGGCCAGCACCATGACCAGAACTGGTGGATTCCAGTGTGTGGTGTTGAATAGCTACCAGAAGTGGTTGGTTACATGTAATTATTGGCACCGCATACAATATTTTTCAGATCGAGCGTGGTGTAACCACAACTTGTTGCAACATCTCTACTCCTGGTATCTACCATTGTCTTCTCAATTCCTGAACTGCATGTGTTTATTTTTGAAATACCGTACCTATTTAAACATACCAGTATCAACGCATTGTCATTGTTTCAACGCTCTCACAGACCTACTGAACAGAATAGGTGGGACATTGAAAAATCACCACAGCGATTGTTGCAATTTGGGGCTGATTGTCTGTGGTGATTATTGGAGGGTGGTGGTTATTCAATGGTGGTGATTATTCGAAGAAATACAGTACAAAATATCAAAATAACACAGAAAAGGGCCTAGGACCGGTACAGGCTGTACATATCATTTAGCATGGAATACATCTTCTTTGCTTGGCAGACGCACGTGCAATAGAACTATTGAAAACACATTTTCATACAGCTAAACAAAGACAGGCATCCCAGTGAAGACTTTCCTGCAGGGACATACAATTCTTCATCAAGGGACATGCTAGTTCTTCTTACTGATGATATGGCATTTTCTGCTATGGGAAAGTAAAGCATACCCTCCTCCCATTTTTCTAACTTGTAGCATTTTCTAGGCAGATCAATTCCATCATAAGTGTCTGGTCAGATTGACTCCATGGCTACATGGCCTTGTCAGACCACCACAACAACTATGCTAGACCATTACCGGCAGTAAATAAGTCAGTTTACCATTGTCATCGACTTCCTTAGAGAGCCTAAACATGGTCCAGTTGAAACCTTGCTTGTAAGAGACTTTGGCCTTATTGGAAGTCACACTTATTTTGGAAGAGGAAGAATGAGCAGGAAACAAAAATACAGCAGCAGACTTGGTTGTCTGAGGCAAGAGTTGCAAGGGCAACATTTCAACTCATGGCAACACATCTATTGACTAGACCACCTAAAAGTAATGCAACAGAATTGACAAGAAACTGCTTTTGTGTGACTTACACCACAGGCAATTTCTTTACAAAAGTATACTGTCTGTTGAAATGGCAAGCAAAAACTTTGATTATTGAATATTTTTGTTTGTGTTTTGCTCAACAGAGACATCTTCCAGCAACTCTTGGACACGATCTACCTTCTACCAATGCTTCCCTTACAGTCCTTCCTAGCAATGTAGGTACACAATTCTCTGTTTTGAAGAATTCTTTTCAAATTAGAAGCTGCTGTCTAACATGTCCAATATACCTGCACTTGGTCCCAGGTTGCAGCAAACAGACACTGCTGAAAATAGAGGGCATGGCTACTGATTGGAGACATAAATGACTTGCTTTCCAATCCATGGTAAAAGTTGAATTTCTGGGTAAAGCATGCATGAAGACTAAGAAAATAAAGCAAGTTGATGTTCCAATAATGTTGAGAATGGGATACAATTGTTCGGCTGTGAGAGAATCTATGGCTCTCTCTCTCTCTCTCTCTCTCTCTCTCTCTACCTTCTAGTTATCAAACTTACTCTCCGTTGCTGATCATCTTCCCATGCATGCATAAAGAAAGTGTTATTTATTATTAACCCTAGTCAGGCCTGGTAGGGACTGGAGAGGGGTTCCCACAAATACTATTGGGCATGTGTGTGAGTTCATCATGGGGGCCGCAATCCCCTCCCCCCTCACCCCCAATTACATGTAGTTTGTACAGAGTACCCTACTGAGTGCCTACGTTCTCTTTTGCCAACTGTCTTGGGTTGTCACACAGCGTGTGACAACCCAAGGTGTGACAACCCAAGACATTTTGCAAGGCTTTGTATTGGAACTGACCAAATCGTGATGCGTATTGAGAGACGAGCCCGGTGATGCACATGCTGATGTAGGCCTACATGTCATGACCAAGCTGATTGTGATGTAAGCATGTCAGTTGATACATCTATTGATAGAAGTTGAGCCGGGCAACTCACCAACTGATGACGAGTGAATCGATATTATCGTTTGCTTGAATCGTTGAAAGGTTATATTCGCCTGACGAAGATCGGAGCTGACCGACTGAAACGTCGCCAAACAAATTTAAATTTGTGCCGGTGAAGAGCAATGTTTTGACAAAATACCGGTATATACTTATCCAAGAAAAGTATTAAGTTTTGGGGCTGGGGAGTGAGGAAGGGTTGTTCTATGCTCAGCCATCCTTTACAATTGGTGGTGCTTTCTTCTTCTTCAAAAACATGGTTTCCCACCCAATAGTGTACAAGGCGGTACGGTGTATGTGCACTCTTGGAAATGGTACCAGACGTACTACATGTAGTACAGTTGTATTACCTGGGTCAACTGCACATCCTGTAATCATGTTTTCCTTACTTGTGATACTGGCTTCTGCGACGGTTGATCTCCCTTAGCACAATCCCGAAGTTTTTTCCTGTGGGTCCATGTATTGTAGGATCAGTTGTGGGATAGTCTCCAGACTAGGGTTCCATGCGTGTGCGATGTGCGCCACTTTTATAAAGATCTAGAGAGTCCACAATATTGCTTCTTAATGAAGACTAATAACCTCCATTAAGTGACAGAAAATAAATCTTCAAGCATGAAACTAATGCATAAGGCTTTGGAAAAACTACAAGATGCCCATAAGACCGATTTACTACATTTAGTATGTACTGTATTCATGGTATTGCAATACAATACGTAGGAAGAGCCTGCGAGGGTTCCATGCGCCTGCGCTACTTGTAGTGAGAATGCATACATACAGCACACAACACTGTGGGAGCTGGAGAGAAGAAATACAAGATAGAAACAGAGAGGAAGAGGAAGTGGAGGAGAAGGAGACGGAAGAGGAGGTGGAGGAGAGGAGAAGAAGGAACAGGAGGTGGAGGAGAGGAGAAAGAGAGGAGAAGAAGGAACAGGAGGTGGAGGAGAGGAGAAGAAGGAACAGGAGGTGGAGGAGAGGAGAGGAAAGAAGAGGAGGTGGAGGAGAAGAGGAGGAAGAGGAGGAGGAGGAGGAGGAGGAGGAGGAAGGAAAGAAAAGAGGGAGGGTCAGAAGAGGACGGAGAGGCGGACGGACACAAAAAGGAGAACGGCTGGTTGAATACAAAAATAATTAACGATATCTGAGAAAAGAACCTTACCTTCACAAAGTAATTAACTCCAGCAACAACTTGTGTTGCATATTGCACAGCAACAAACCGGTTGTACGGTTGGCCGGCCTTACTCTCTACTTCGCTCTTCACCTGACAATGACGATGAAAAGAGTAGTAATACACCATTCAGTGTCAACAATGTGAGTAAAAAACAGTCCCTTCAAATAATTTTACAACCATACATTCATGTTTATCTAGTTGCAATGTCAAAATTTGACCGATGAGTGTGTTGTGAGTGAAAGGCTCGCTAAGCTGCTCTTTGTTTACCGTGACAGTGCAGAGCAGATCTATCTACAAGGTAAACTAACCTTATCGCAGATTGCTTGAACTTCAGCATCTGCCTCCCTCACATTTGACATGCCGCCTGGAACAGCCATTTCGCCTACGGTGTCCTGTTTGCTGTAGAATCTCGAGAGTATAGGTTAGCTGAAGTTAAGGGGAGAGAAGCAAGCTGATAAGGGAGCAAAGCCAAATAAATCGCAAAAGCACGGTCCGCGGGGTAAGGCAGAGTGTTGATCAGTTGATTTTGCTGTTGAAGCCAAGCGTCCATTCCGTTCTCTTATTCATGTTATTTCCGTTCAGTATCAAAGGGTATCATACCGCAACCAGACAGACTACATGGACTATACGACTACCGGTTTCGGGAATGATCGCTCTGGTCTACTAGCCCAGCCTACCGTAGATCTACAATTATAATAATAATTATTATGATTGCTCTTTGATCTACTAGCCTACCGAGCCTATACCGTAGATCTATAATCATGTATACAGTGCAGGAGCTTGGTGCTGGTGCAAGTGGAGTTCCCTGGTGCACCGCACGCCAGCTCATTAGCTCGCGCCAGCTCCAATACTGTTTCGCCTCCAAATACTGGCGAGCTGAGCGGCGAGCCAGCTGTCTATATATGCGGAGAACACACAGGAATGGCGGGAAATGCTGGACAGGTTCGAACGTGTTGTTCGCGTCCTCCAACGTAGACAGGCGATTTTCTAATGCAATCGAGTAGTCCTTTGGCTTGGGGAAATTTGGCCTTGTCCTTGTGCTTATTGTGCTTATAACTTTATTTACTATAGCTAATATATCGGTGGTCGATTACAGCTGGTAACTGCAAGCAGTAACTAGTGTGTTCCAGCCTGCTAGTAGTCTGAACTCCAGATTTAGCATGTCTAGGCGTGGAAGGAAGGTATTATGTTAGGTTCTTAGAACCGGTCCATCGGTTGTCTGTTTGCTCTTGCGTCGTATTGGTGTTCAGATTCAGAATGTCTCTGTTAAAAAGAGTAAAAGAGCTGTTTGGCACAGACAACTTGTATAGCGTCCTTGGAGTGGAGGCGACAGCAACGTCGTCGCAATTAAAAAAAGGCTATTATAAGGTGTCCCTCAAGGTCCACCCTGACCGTGCCGACGCTTCTGATAAAGAAGACGCAACGGCAAAGTTTCAAACCCTCGTGGAAGTTTACAAGGTTTTAAGTGACAAAGATAGGCGGACTCTATATGACGAACAGGGTCTGGTTGACGAGGAACAGACGGAGAGCTTCGACGACGCCTATAAATACTGGCGTTGCTTATTTCGGGAAGTTACCATCAAAGACATTGACTCATTTGCGTCAAAGTATCGGGGCTCCTCCGAAGAAAAGAATGATCTCAAGGCTGCCTATATGCGGTCCAAAGGCTCAATGGCTAAAATTCTAACCGAGGTGTTCTGTTGCTCATTCGACGATGAGGACCGATTTCGGGTCATTATTGACTCTTGGATCGCGGAAGGGGAAGTTCCCGACTATCCAAAGTACAGCTGTGAATCAGAGAAGGCGAAAAGAAAGAGAAAGCGAAAAGCTGAAAAAGAAGCAGCAGAAGCCGAAGAGTTGTTGAAGGCTCGGTCGAAGGCAAACCATGAGAACAGTCTGGAAGTTGCTATACAGCAGAGACAGGCTGCTCGAGCAAATCAGTTATTCTCCTCGTTGGAGGAAAAGTATTGTCAACCGAAGGGGAAGGCGAAGGCTGGAAGTTCTAGTAAGCCCAAATCGAAGCGGCCTAAACAGTAGCGGCCACTATGAGGGTAACATTGTGTTCCGTACTATTTTCTGTTCAGCACAGATCGTGTGTTTGCTATGTCCATGGATTTAGCTAGCTATACATTGTCGTACTCCAATGCATGTGTTTGAAGTTTGCACTAGGTGATGATAAACGCCCAAGCAAACACCGCATACTTAGTAAGACTGTTAACATCGGAAGAAATAGTTTATATATTGCCCTGCCCATGCTCAACAAGTCATGAAAAACTCTGCAAATGAACCACAATGTTTTTGGTTGTTTTAATTTTCAAGCCTTTGACAGCTTGTATCAATACAGAAGTCCAGAGTGTCCACTTGTGGGTATCACCTTGGAAGACCTGAAAAGCTTTTCCTATAACAGAGCAACAAGTAATAGCATTGGAGGGTATTTTGACCTGGCAGTAGCAGTAATGTCCTACATTTGACCAAGAGCACCGCTAATGTTTGTGTCATTTTGCTGGCTTACATGTAATTGTATGTGTTTACCCCCAATCTCATTGAGTTCCACACTATCGGTGCTGCATGATTGCAATTGCATTTTGCTACATAGAGGTTTAGTGCACAGAAAGGAATTCTTTGAATAATCTTGAATGGCATGATATTCTTGCCTGAATAGTGTTGGCTGGAGATACACACTTTGCACAGGGTTTTAATTGTGAAGGCTTCTTTATATTACTTGGGCATCAAGAAAAAGAGGCATTAGGCAACCTGTTTTCAAGCTAACGTGTACAGTAAAGTTGGGGTTGAAAACATGAGGTGGCGATGCCTAGTGTAGATATGTTCTTAACTGGCAAGTACGTTGTCAAAATGACATTGACATTCTTGTACTACAAGCACATAAAAATTTTGTAAAAAGTCTACATATGATGGTGCATGTAGTTGAGTCAGTATGGTCAGAAACATCATCATGTACTACATGTATTAGTTGGCCTATGGTGCAGTAGGCAGTAGCACATACAAATGCATTGTAGTGCAACTATACACATAATGATCATTATACAGTACTGGCCTTGATCCCAGGCCCCTTCCAGTGTGCAAGCTTGGAAATATGGCTCTTTTTCGACATTGGCAATAAGAGTAAGCATGTGGAAGAATCTGGGTGCAAGATTATATACAGTACATTTTTCTTCTCTCCCAACTTACTCTTACTTTTCCATTCTGTTTGTGTTGTCTGGATGTTGTAGGCCATCTTAAAGTAGAGGGATGACTGTTGAGCTGCCTATTTACAGTAATCCAGTCTTATACTGCATTATGGTAACTTTCCAAGGTAAAAATAATCTGATCACCCCTGTTGCTCATGGAAAAATCCAGCATATGTTCTTACTCACATTTAGGCTTGATGTTCTTAAATTTCCCATTCTTTTATTCCCAACTTTACTGTAGTGCAATGAATAAAACCATTAATTTGTTATTGTGTGTTGACTCTAGTAGTTGAATATTTGCAGATCGCTTCCTTTGATCTATACATTACAATTACTGATGAACTCTTTGGAGTGTACAAACAGTGCACAATGGTAGAGCATGTCTTTTTATGAGAACTATAATATTATAGTTCTAAGCTTCTCTGTCATGAAAACATGTTTTTATAAATGACAATGCTGCCATGCCAAAGATGATTCTTGTTGGTAAATAACTATATGGCATGGGACTTACTAGGCTGCACCCAAACTATTGGTTTGAGAGCTGGGCACTGGAAATGGCTTGACCCCAGCCAGAACACGATGTTCAGAGAGCCATTTGGAGAATATAACTATAATAAATACAAGAAGAAAACAGCTAGAATTCTTCTCCTGAGCAAGATGGTCTGGCCATACAGTCAGCGGCAACAGCCAATGGTACAACAGCAACTGGAAAACATCAGAGTACACATGGACAGGTGGACAGTAAGG
>JAOWAW010118698.1:0-12699 GCA_028565695.1 Nicola tetela
CACAGTTCTTTCCGCAAATGCAGCTTGGCAGAGGTGCTTGGGGGCTGTTTTCGTTCGCAGGGACCTTGCGAGGAGAGTGAGATGATAAGAACGCCAAGATGTCAATGTGGGCCATTGTACCTGTGTGAGGAGCTGGGTGTGGCTAAGGAGCTGGTACAGTGGTAGTCCCAGTACGATGCGCGTGGTTCTGCGTTGGAATCTTTCCAGTCTGTCAGCCAGGTGTTGTGTGAGTCCACTCCATGCGGTGTCACCATACTCCAGGATTGGTCTTATGTAGGCTTTGTAGAATGTGGATAAGGCCTGAGTGGTAAGTGTTGAGCGGAGGCAGCGCAGCACTCGTAGCACTTTGCCAGCTTTCTGTAGGGTGATGTCAACATGCCTGTTCCAGCATAGGTCTTGTCCGATGCGTAAACCCAGATGGCGATGAGTTGTAGTGTTCAGAGGGGAGTTGTACAATGAAATTGCTGGAGGTATGTCAAGCGTGCGACGTTTAGTCTCCATAATGACCATCTTTTCTGTATTTGCTTTAAGACGCCAGTCCAAGAGCCAGGAATCAGTGGCATTTACGGCAGCTCGTAGGGTAGATTCCCAAACTTCACGGGTAGAGGTGGTTGCAGTAAGAGCCGTGTTGTCAGCAAACTGGTTGCACGTAGTGAATGGGTCAACCACATTGGGCAGATCGTACGTATAGACAAGAAAAAGCAGTGGCCCAAGAACAGAGCCCTGTGGCACTCCAGCTGGTATCGTTGCCCATGAAGACATTTCCTCATTAATTCTGACCTGTTGTTGTCGACTGCTAAGATATGCTTGGAACCACTCTAGTGCTTTGCCGTTAACTCCTAGGGGCTCCAACTTTGCGAGTAGACCACTGTGCCATACTCTGTCAAAAGCCTTTGACAAATCATAGTAGCAGCTCATAACATAGTCCCCACTGTCGATGGCCATCGCGAGATTGTGAATAATTCGAATGAGCTGCGGGACCGCTTCATTGGCCGTATCGTTTTCGAAAGCCAGATTGGTATTTAATATATTTGCATGTATAGTAACCCAAGTTAAGTACGTATAGACAAATAGTACATGAAAGGCGAAGTGTTTATTCATGTTGGTGTTTTTGCCCTATGGCTGCACACAAAGCAGGGGTACGTATGCAACGCACCAGACACTTTTGTCTGCTCAGGAACATATTGTAACACGACTGAATCTAGTGTCCAAAAGGTTACATTGTTAAACATATGAACGGCTCCCTTTTATGGGGCCAACAAGTACAACAGCCCAAACTCGTTAGTGCTAAATGACGCAACAAGTAATCCATAATAGCAGCTGCAGGTGCAAGACACAACATGATTAGAATTTACACAACAGACGTGTTATCCATTACTTTTGTTACACATATGGCAGACCATGTAGACTGACTGGATATTGTCATCTCTACTCAGGCATGCATGGCAGACCGCGTAGACTCAGGCTACCACGACCCACATATACATAGGGTGTTTGGCCTTGCCCAGCATGCATGCTGTGTCCATGCTACACATAATCACTGCATTGTATCCAACATGAAATGCGCATCTTAGTAACCCACAAGCAAGCAGCGTCCTCCGTGCATATATGCTGTACGCTGAATGATGATGTACGTACGCTGTATGATAATTTGGCTTTTGAGATCACATGGTGGGGTTCGTACAGGCTTACACCAAAAAGGTGCAGATATAACAGACTACTCTTACTGCAGCGTGACCTGATGTCTCTGTTCCTTATGACAGAGGAACAGTCTGTACAGACTGCATGTGTGCAATATCCATCATGATGTTAAGAGAGGAATTGTGGCTTGTCTGAAGTCTCTGCATGCGCAACTGAGCTGAGTCACATGACCAACCTGGGCACAATTCTTCTCTTTGCCATGACTGATAGAAAAAACATGTAGACTGGATGCACACTGTTTCCATGGTTACACTAATGTGGGAGGAATGTGATTTGACACTGTTTCCATGGTTTCACCATGCAATGTGTCAGGAACATAATATTATATTATAGACTTGATACTATTTCCATGATTATACCAATGTGTGAAGAACATGTGGATTTGACACTATTTCTATGGTTATGCCTCTTTTTGAAGAACATGTAGATTCAATACTGTTCTCATGATTCTAACTATGTGTGAAAAACTTGTGGATTTGACACTTTCCACTTGCAGTCAAGTAGTGAAACAGATGGACCGCCTGCAGAATCCCATGATGGAGCAACAGCAGTTGAAGTGAGTCCAAAGAGTTCATGTTGAAATTGTCTGTGGAATGGAACTGGTGATCACATAGCAAGTAGGCTTGAAATGGCTCAGTTAATTAGGAAACGGTTTAAGAACTGACCGCAAAAATCCTTTTGGGTATGCAAACTCAGAACTTGAAACCGAGCGAACCAAAAGACCCCTGCACACCATTTGCACATGCAGAGCATATCACAATCTTATTAGGATGGGCATATGTCCTTGCCATGTTCCTCTTGAGTGTCCGAAACTAGTTTGCAGATGGCATTTTCATAATCTATCATGACTGTGACAAGGGTGTACGTGGGTGCAATCAAATGGCATCACTGGGATGACTCAAATGTAGAACTATCCTGTACATGTCACCACAAGCATTGGTGTGAACACACGTCCATGGCTTACGAGACCTAAGATGTATGGTAATGAATGTACACATGTGGGCTGCACTTGTAGCAGGTTTTGAAAGGAAATAATAATAATAATAAACACCAACATTGTGATTGCGCTTTAGCCTGTGCAACGAACGGTTACAGTGGTATGAATTGTTCTAGCAGCCCTTGTCTTTAGTTACTGTAAATCAACACAATTTTCGCCTAGTTTAATTTTCGGCCTTTTTCGGCCCTATGTTCAGAGGCTGAAAATTTATCAATGTTGAAAATTTTCGTCACCGTGCAAACCTCCCATAATGCTGCAATGAATGGCTGAAAATAGAGCAAGGTCGAAACATTTGCAGCGAGAAAAGGCCGAAATTTGTTGAGGCCAAAATTTTGTTGATTTAGCTATGATTATTGCTTGAAGTCCTGCTCCTGCAGGCAATCAGTGACTACATTTGTCAGTTGTCATGCCAACAAATAAGTTTTGCTCAGTTTATAATCCTTTTCTTTCTTCTGGCATTTTTTTTCTTTATGCAGCTTTCTGCTGTGTCTATCCAAAACAGCACAGATTATTATCTGAGATCCCTTCCTCTTGGACAAAAAAGCTCGACCTCTGATCTGTCCACATCTCACTCTTTTGGCCTCTTTTGTTCTTTAAGTAGTCAGTCTTTCCATTTGATTGCTTCATGTTACGTGTCTTCTGCTTTTTCTGTGGTATGGTAAACCATACATGTACCCATACTACATTCATGTGAACTGCCAAGTTGAATACCAACTCATAGTTGGATCTTACACTCCAACCAAAAGGCCAACTGGCTTGCTTTAGATACCTGAATGACATAAAATTAAAGCCATTTCATCCCTATCAACAAGCCATAAGGCCAATCTAGGGGAGAATAATGATTGGGAGAAAGACAACTGATAATTAAAAAATTAAGCTGATCTCAAATAAAATCTTGCAATGCCATGACATTTTATATCATGCCCAGGCAACTTTCTTTACTCTGCAACCTTTACTGTCACACTGCTTCGTTCAGGATTTGGTTGAAAAAATCAAAGAATTGCTCAGTAAAAGCAGCAGCTCAACATCAGAACTCTGGCATCTTCTGAACAAGCTTCTTGAAGAATTTAAGAGTGATGACAACTACCCGTACATTGAGTTTCATAACGGCCAGAACCTCCTTCATATTGCTGCCATGTATGGATGGACTGGTCTGGTGCAGCAATTGCTGGAAGTAAGTGAGCTAGGAATGTCAAAGTGCAGGGGAACAAGAGAACTGGCTTTGTTGAAAATATGCAGAGTGTTCACGTAGCACATATAAGAGGCGTAAGATGTCTCACGTTCACAAATATTGGGAAAACCTAACTGATACAGATTATTACTGGTACAAATTTCTTCAGACTTGGCCTTGGCAATACAGTCAACTCAGGGTCAGGCCACTGATAGCCATCCTGCAGAAGTGGTTAAAAGAATACTCTACTGTGGACGATGTCTAGGATTGCTGGCAGCAGAGTCCAGCCAGTCAGTGTAGGAATGTGTGATAAAATGCCATTTCAGGTCTCCTTTCAGCAAAGCAGCCAATAGAAAGATATTGCCCCTGCTGTGCTTCCCATGGTCAACTGCCCTGGGGCAAACTAACTCACAAATGGCAAGTCCAATTGTGTCACAGACTCGTAAATAACTGAGAATGTTTAAAAGTTTTCTGGGTAGGATTTCATTGGCTGGATGGCTTTTTTCTCCATTTCTGTCTGATAGCCTACCCTTTCTGAATGCTTCGTCTAATTGCAATGTACCGCTCCTCCACTAAGGCTAATTTGCAACAATCTTATACTAATGACCAGCTCTTGTATTGGACTGTTTCTGCTCCTGGTGACAGAACAGCACAGGACAACTGCAGGGTGACTTCATGGATACAGATGACAATGGTTTTACTCCGCTGCATTATATTGCCTGGTATGGCCGGGTCGAGGTACGGTAGCAGTACAATTAACAGAATTGTCGCAATTCCTGTTAACAAATTCTGGTTTGCCTTTTCATCACGTTCTATCTGTAGATCCTGGGCTTGTCTTCTGTACCTGCCTGTGTGTCTCTCAACTCTCTTTTTGGATCTCCTACTCAGATTTTGCAGGTTCTGCTGAGCCACCACAGTACGCTAAACTTGGCTGATTGTTTGACAAAGCAGAACCTCAGGAAACGCAATGTCTTCCATGTGGCCTCCAGGTAATTTTTTTATGAGGCGCACAAGAGTGTGACACCTCTGTTCCACCCAGCTTTTTGTTGCTGGCTTCAGATCCAGCAACTCAAGCAAAAGTATAAACTATACCTAGAGGCCTTCAGCACAACCTGCTTGGTACACTTTGCTGCCACCTAGCAATTTTCAGTTTATCAGTTGAGCCTCAAGGCATTTGTAGAGCAGTATTTCATGTTTCATTTATGTTGCAATATCTCATGTTTCATTTGTGTTGCAATGTCACATGTTTAATCTCTATTGTTTTATCTTTCTAGCAATATTTATATTGTTTTTTATCCTAACTCTGGTAGGAATGGCCATGCCCGGACATTGAAGTTGCTGATCAGTTTTGTGTCTGAGGCCAATGACTGCAAGTTGCAGCTGGTGAAGCTCTTGACAAGCAAGGACTGTCTTAGCATGACACCCCTTCATCTCAGCGCATTGCATGGTCGTCAGCAAGTCACACACTTGCTGCTGAAAAACGGGGCCTTTGCTGATGCCATGTAAGCTACTTGTGCACAACCGAAAACCATTTCAGTAGTACTAGTGGGAATGAATTTTTCTCCTAGAAGGAAAACATCTTCTATTTCAGACCTGTTGGTGATTATGATTTGTAGAGATAAATTCGAACGTACTCCTCTTCATCTTGCTGCTCTCCGTGGTCACACAGCGGTGGGTGAGAGCATCATTGAGAATTCAGCAAAGCAAACTATTGAAATGGTAAGAAAATATAGTCTTACCTAATTAAAGACAAATCCTATTCCAGAAAAGTGCATTTCAGAGCTGCTCATTTTGACTATACTCATGTGTAGATTGTGTAAGAAAAGGAGCTGTATCATCTAACAAGTGGCATACGCATGAAGCCATCGCAGGCAATATGGTTTACATATTATATGCCTAATGCCACACAAAGAATACTGAATAGCAAACCTACATGCACTCAGCTGCAACTAAATGTTGCAGCTTGGCGGAGTGAAATCCACCTGCATGCATTCAACTGCATGAGTCATGTGGCCCTTTTTGTCAAATTTCAGAGCCCACGGTAACAGCTGCAATCTAATCAGCGGTGGGTCCGGGACTCCCCATCGCTATTGATATCAGAGAAAAACAATTTCAAAAGTTCAGAGCTCACGGCAACAGCTGCAATCGAATCAGCGGTGGGCCTGGGACTCCCTGGCGTCTAGAATTTGTTCCCCTTCCTTTTTTTCACATGGCCTCGGAAAGGATTTTTTCTGATAATGTATTTTTAAAGGTAGACCTCAGTTCATGGCATACATTTCAAACAGCTGCAGCTGTGCTGCATCAGGGTCTTGGTTGAAGCCTAACAGGTATGTGCGCAGTTGGCCCAGGACTCCCTATTGCTATCGATACCAGAGAAAAACAATTTCAAAAGTTCGGAGCTCACAGCAACAGCTGCAATTGAATCAGCGGGGGGCCCAGGACTCCCTGGCATCTAGAATTTGTTCCTCTTCCCCTTTTTTCACACAGCTTCAGAAAGGTTTTTCTCTGGCAATGTATTTTGAAAGGTAGACCCCTGTTCATGGCATACATTATACTGCAGCTATGACAAACAGCTGCAGCTGCACTGCATGGCTCGGTTGAAGTATGTACACCTTCTTACCATACATTTTGATCGGGAAAAAAGACGCAATTAGAGCATGCTGGCTAGTAATGGTTGCAGTGTGACGGGCGCACAGACAGACATACGGACACGAATTAATCATCTGTGGAGCCCTCCTCAGCCCCTACGGGCCTGATAATGGCAATTAATGTTTCTATGTCCTTGATCTGCTGATGACCTAACAAAATCTGGTGTACATATATAAGACTTTTCCAGTGATTTGTGTATAAATACAGTATAATGTCTTTACATTTTCAGGTAGGAAAAGATGGAAAAACAGCACTGCTGCTTGCCTGTATGAGAGACAAAGAAGAGTTCGTGTCAATGCTCCTCAATCATGGTGCAAGAGTGAGTAGATATTTGGTTAGTAAGGAAGTAGAGGGAGAAGCCGTGAGTCAGCCGCCCGCACTGCAGATGGCTGTTCGCATTCGTTGTATGCACGCGGTTCGTGCAATCTTGAGAAGTGACAGGTGAGCTCTGTTTTGTTAAATAGTTCTTCTCAAGAAACTCTGAATAAAATCAAGAACTCAATGTACAAGGATAACTTTTAAGTACAATCACTCCATCTGATATACACCTAAACTTGCATTATCACAATGCTAACACCTGTGATATTCTCACACTATGTTAACGCTGGTACTTGACATCCCTAACAGAACATCCTACCTTTCTCCAATGAACCAAAAAGAACTCTTTTATAAATAACTCTGACAAGCAATCAGTTTATCCATAACAATAGTAATCCTTAAACAACTGAGGTGCCAATTGTATACGTCCCAAACTACATCGAAGCCCACATTGCTGTTTACTTCTGTGACTCATGCTAATTCCCTTTAGGCCAACCACAATCTTTGACTTCATATCCACTTCTTCTGCATTGCTCAAATCTACCACATGGTTGGAATCTTCAAACACTACAAGATGCCTGGAAACAAACTTCAGACCTTTCCTTTTCTTGGCAGCTCACTTGCCCATCTGCCATCTCCACTTTGTAAAACCTAGGATCGATCCCTCATTCTATGACAGTTACCAGAGTCCACCTAGTTTGATCTGGTTTACATGGCCATATCTGTACAAATACCCACATCTAATGAAGGTAATGCTCTTCGATTTTTTGAGACTTTGTTTATCTTCTTCTGTTGTCTTGATCAACATTCCATGTCTGCCTCCCGACTTACTGAGGGTTGCAATATTGCTTTAGTGAGCGACATTACATTTGGGGTCCTTCGACTCATTCATCGCTGTACTGGTGAAGTGTAAATCCTTCCGTCAGTGTGTTTCTTTGGGCTGGTAGAGCCTTTCACACATCCACGTTGTCACCCAACGCCTCCTGCACTAAGCTCTTTGCAATTTTCACTGAGCATCTAATCAGACTGTTTCACTGATAGCAATAAGGACTCATCATTATGTGTTTAAATATCCACTAACTGGTAAAATGTTTGAACATCTCCAGCAACAAATTGAGGCCCATTTTCTGTGAACAATTCTTAAGGTATGCCATGGATGGCAAAATGCCATTTTAAATAAATCATCACAGCTGCTGCTTATGTCAATCTCAGCTCATCAAGCTCAATGTTGTTCCTCCAGTAATCAAGAGTCACCAAAAATCAATGAACAAAACCACTGCCACTTTTTACTATGGAAGAGGTGGTCACTGATGTTGAATAAAAGGCTTGCTGACCTGGCCTTGTATGCGGCAACGGTTACATGTCTTGCATCTGTTGACGTAATCTTTAAAGTAACCTGTCATCGAGGGCCAATAAACAGACTCTCTGCCTTGGCATAAACAAACTATAATCCCTGAATGTGCCACATGTATTCATTCCATTATCGTTTTCCTCAACTTGGATGGAACTACGCACATTGATCCTTTGAGAATGATTCCACGGTCAGAAAGCAATTCATCTCACCTGTGAAAATACAGCCATACAATCACAGACACCTCAGACACTTTGGCAGGTCAACCTGCTTCCTGATATCTTTCGATTTCTGCAATGTTGTATCCTCTGCTGTACTTGTATGATCTCCTGCTACATGATGCAACAGCTCATTAGATATTTCAAACAACTCTTCAATAGAACTGACTTGCACAAAACTGTCAGATCATCAGCTCCTGGGTGTCTGTAACAAATACATGTGACAATGTATCAGCGACATAGAGCTTAGCACCTAAATGTACTAGTCGAAACAGTGTAGCCCAAAAACTACAGCTAATAACCCCTTTTCAATTTGGGTATACTTTGGCTCTGTTTCTGTTACAGCTCTGCTGACAAATGCCACTAGGTGACTGTTTTGAAGCAGAACCACGGCAAATTCCTTTAAGGATGCTTCACGTTGCACCGTGCACTTCTCCGCAGGATTGAAATATCACAGCATTGCTGCCTTGGTGATGGCCTCCTTTATCGTGCTGAAAGCCCCTGCACACTTCTAGACCAACTCCATGGAACATCCTTCTGTGTTAACCTTTTTACTAGCTCAGTCACTGTTGCCAGGTCTGGAAGAAACTTTGACAAGTAATTCACCACGCCTAGAAATCTTCTTACAGCTGGTGCATTGTCTGACATGGGTAAATCTATGATGGTGCCTACTTTCTTTGGATGCAGTTTTAGACAATACCGAGTAAATATGTGTCCCATGTACAACAGATCTGCATGTCTTCAATAGGATTTGTTGTCATCACTGTTGAGAATGATGTTCTGTTCTACGTGCCTTTCTTGCAACACCTGTTCCAAACATTTGTAAAATCCAAAAGGCATTCTCATCTACCAACACTGGCCAAACGGTGTTTCAAATGTAAGCAACTGGCTTGTCTCTTCGTCCAGTCCCACATGCCAAAACCCACTCCTAACATTGCACTAGCTGTGTTAATTGGTTTGTCTTGGAAAATTCTGGGAGCAGCCTCTCCACAGTTGGGACTGAGAGTGTCACACGTTTCCAATGCTTGTTAAATTCACGTAGATCAATGCAAACCCTAAGATCCCCATTCTTCCTCCGTGCAGCTTCTAATGGAGATATGCAATCTGCTGGTTGGTTGTTTCCCTGCTCAACCGTTGAACTACTGCATACGTGTTGCAGAGCTGCTTCTACCCATGCCATGTGCTTGCCAACAACTCACCAGTGTCATAAAGGTCTGAAGGAATCGGCAGCCTTGTGACTCCCTTCTCGACTTGCTGGCTTCCAAGTGACCCGCCTGAAACTGCTGATGATGACCCACTCTAAATCACCAACGGACTGTTAGCGCTGGATGCAGTCGACATTTTACTGAACTTATACAAGAACTAAGTTGACTTCTGATGTCATGTTTTGTTAAATTGTTCTTCTCAAGAAACTTCAAATAAAATCAAGAACTCTGTGCACAAGGAAGACAAATTAATACAATAACTCCACCTGATTATACCTAAGCTCACGTTATCACAAACCTACACCTTAAACGTTCTCACTGACATGACAACACTAATGTAGGTGCTTGACACCCCTAATTCAACAAGTTCTGAACACTCTTATTTCTTTTTCTTACAACTAAAGGCACAATCACTGTTTGACCTCAGCTTGGTAAATGGCTGCTGCAGCTGGTTAGCGGGCTATTGTTTCAGTTAAACATTGCAACCTATGGAATTGTTGTTTCAGATGGGTGGAAGCATTTGAAGCTGTCAGGAACACTGGAAAAGATGCAGATGATAGGTGTGTTACTGTGATGATATTGAGCCTTATTGTAATATCAACAACTTTGCACAACTGTATTTTGCCAGATACTGCTAAATAGGAAATTTTAAAAAGAGAAGGAAGGAGAGACTATTTCGTGAACTTCATGGATGGATGGAAATCACAAACTTAATAAGATGCATCACAAATTCTTTAGGACTAAAATGTGCCAGGTTATAGCCCTGCTGTATGGGATGAATCAGGCCCCGTGTATATCATGAAGATAAACTGTTGCAAAGTAGGCTATTCTGCCAAAAATAGAACAACCAAAGCCTGCTGAAAATTTTTCCAATTTACAGTATCCAGTTTAGGTTCACAACCAAATAGTATTTATTGTTTCCAGATGAAATTTTACACACATTACTTGTGGATATTACATGGCTGTAATCAATATCATTGCTACACCTGCTTAATTGTGGCCACAAATCAATGGCTTGAAAATGCACAAATAATGTTTCAGCAGGTTGAAATACTATTCAGTGTAAGGATTGGTTTGATATGGTAGTTCTATTTTGTGATAACTGCAGAAATAGCACAAATCCAGTAGAGACTGAATGCTAGTCAATATGTACAGTGTGTCAAATTTGACAGGACTAAAACACAATTGGTGATTGCTCAATGTAAATTTTGCTCTGAAGTATCAGTGTATGAGGGCTAATGAATGAACAGATGTTTTGTGTTTGGATTGAATGGCTAAAAAGGATTGGACGCCTGAAAAGCATTACTAACGTGTTGGCTGATGAGCCAGACCTCTTTGAGGTAAGTGGTTCTTCACCTCAGTCACGTTGTCTCCCCTGATTTTCTGTTAATTTTGCCCTCTTTATACAGCGATTTGAGATGCTACGTTTCCATACATGCGCATCCCATACTTCAGTATGGGGCACAGGAAATGACACGCTTTTCAGCGGTTACTTTGGGGTTTTCTTGTGATTTCACCACTTTACATTTGCCATACAGTGGTATATGAAGATCTTGACACCATGCAAAGGCATTGGTAGCCATATCTGCACTTCTCTCTGGGGTTCTCTCTGGTGTCTCAAGAACATTTGAAAACTGGCGTTCCGTCATTAGTAACAAGTACTGAAGAAGAAACAAAACAGTGACCACCATTGGGCAGAACAACTTGCCATTTGGAAAAGAACCCAGGCAAAAATCAACGGCCACCCACTTCCCAACCTTCTCAGACCTCACCTCCACAAAGCAAAACTCGGCGGCCAGGCCTGATCAAACCTTCCCAAGAGATCAACTTTTTTCGCAGCATTGCAGTGCTCACTAACGCCATTCATTAAATTTTGAACGGGATGATTTATCTTGATCAGAATAATGTGGTATTGATTAATGAGCTGGAATTCTGTGGAAATTAATGAATGATGTTTTTGATTGTAATCCGGTTGCCATGGTACATGAAATATGGCATCTTCACGCTCCACTGTCGGCTCTTGCAAGCTGCACGTGTACAATCAAATTCAACAAAATCCACAGGCCTGGGAGTGATTAGAGTGAATTGAACTTTCCAGAATTATCGTGAACACGTGGCCCGAATTAAAAACTAATAAATGCACGAATATGGAAAAATTCATGTTATTGACCCTATTCAAGAATTAATGAATGGGCCTACTGGCTCTGATAGCAGCTTGATTTTGGATACCTAGGCCTGACGCTTAGGTTTGTTGTCAGCGCTGCAGCCTTTACAGTGTCAAGGCAAGCAGCGCATGAGTTTGTCACCTCAGCAATCCCATTTCGCCCATCCCACCACAAAGAGTGTAGCCACTACATAAGGCTCACATACTTCTCCGCTGTCTCCAGATCAGATCCTTTTGGTCTCCAGATCAGATCCTTTCGTTCAACTTCTAATAAAATTCCCAAATTTAACTGTATCAAGATGGACAAAAAAAACGCCAATGAATAGGTATTGAACTGTGCTATGCATTATTTAAGTTAAAATTCTGCTCTATGGGTAAGATATGGTCGAATAGGCATGAAGTACATCTAGATCTTCAAGCGCTAGCTACTGCGCCTAGCAAACGTTCAAATGTGTGATAAGACCGCATACTTCAGCAGATCGTTGTGTTATTCCATGTCCCTGGTAGTCAAAGACATAATTGGTTATGTGGAACTGTCTGCTTTCTTGTATGAAAATTCACTGCTGTTTTGGGTAGTGGAAATTATCTCTCATCCAATTAGTCAGAATACAATATGTCTCTCTAGATACATCTCTAACTCTCTCTGTTTTCTTGAATTCTTTCTCATTGCCCCACTACCTACTCTCTCTCTCTCTCTCTCTCTCTCTCTCTCTCTCTCTTTCTCTCTACCCTCTCCTCTCTCTCTCTGTCTACCCTCTCTTCTCTCTCTCTGTCTACCCTCTCCTCTCTCTCTCTACCCTCTCCTCTCTCTCTCTACCCTCTCCTCTCTCTCTCTACCCTCTCCTCTCTCTCTCTACCCTCTCCTCTCTCTCTCTGTCTACCCTCTCTTCTCTCTCTCTGTCTACCCTCTCCTCTCTCTCTCTAC
>JAOWAW010118709.1:0-12697 GCA_028565695.1 Nicola tetela
GGTTTTCTGCGACGACCAAACCACCTTGTCCATCCAAGATCGAACTGGAAAGTGCTGTTTACACCAGAAGATGGCCGTTTTCCTGCCAGCTGGGCTAAATTCAGTTCAGTGCATTTGGATGCATTTGTTGAGCTTGGAATGGCACTAGACATGTTGACAGATGATGTCATCGCTGAGCGTGCTCACTCAGTTCACACACTTAGCGTGGAGGACGGTGTAAAACGAGCAAAAGACCTTCTGCGTTTGCTTGGCAGTAACTGGCACCGAGACCCAGCAAAGTCAGCAAGTGAATTCATCAAAGAAGAGCTGAGGTCTGCTCGTTTTCTGCCTGTGGCTCCCAAACCTGACAACTACCTACTTCCTTGGCATGCTGACAAATTGAATGTCCTGTGGACTAGCGCAAATGATGCACACAAGTTCAAAGACTGCTGGCTTGTTGGATCGCATGCATGTGTCATTGACAGTGACTACCTGGAGCTTTCACCTTCTGCACGTAAGTTGCAAAGTTCTAAATTCATATTGCTTAAATGTTGGGTGAGAATAAAAACTGATAGAATCATTTGCCAGTTTGATGTGTCAAACTGGCAAATGATTGTTTATTGTGCTGATGACCTATTGGCAGGATTTGCCTGTATTTGAAGTTAATAACAAAGAATATAGAACAAGACATTCATTACTTCTCTCATTAGAGTAGTGAAAGTCAATAGTGACATATATGTGACCATTATCTCCCAACTGTGGCGTCTTTTATGATAATTTTATTAAATTAGCGATATATCTTATGATGAGGCCAGAAATGACATGTGCTTGTCTCCATGAAATTCCTCCGGTGATAAAAACAGAAGAAACTTCCTGTAGGGCCTGTACAAAACAAATAGAAAATTTTCTGTGTAGTTTGCATGTAGCAGTTGTGGATACACTTTAGCATTTTCCATGCACACAAATGTACACACACACACACACGTACACACATGCACACATATAAACGCACATCCGTGCACATCCACATACACACATACAGACGTACATGCACATACACACATACACACAAACCTGCACATGCACATACAAGAAGCACATGTGCAGCACTGACAGACAGTCATGGATAATGAAGGCATTTGAATGCATGCGCTTACTTCGGTCCGCAGGTATAAAACCACCATGGCCAAACTGTGCGTATCACTGTTGTTGGTCTCACCTGAAACTTGCTTGGACAGTGGTTTTTCCCCTCCCTCCTACCTCTGTTTTTTTTCAGTCTGGCTTTATTCATATTACTATATGGCAGCTCTCAGGCTTTTATGTTTCTTCCACATTTTTGGTGGCTTACTGTCTTACTTATGCAAGTCTAGGATGCTGCTTTTTGTCCCATTTGTTTTTAATTCCCACTAGGTTTTTTCTGTCACCAACCTTGGGCCAAGGACTGTAGGTCTAAAATTATTATTTCTTCTTCCTCTTTTCCTTTTTATTTCTGGCCTTAGTTATCCTGGACTTAGGTCTTTTGTATTGTATATGAGTTGTGCTGTGTGCATTCTGCACATACTGAACAAATGCCAACTTACTTTCTCATTTAAGTTTTCTTGCATAGTCTGCTGGTGTTTGGATATCAGCGTGCTTATGAAAATATTTGTTTTCCTTGTTTTCTATCCAGCTGTGAGCAAACTGCTTGGTTTGCCTGACAAGAGTGTTGAATGCAAGACAATATGGTGCCAGCTCTCAACAATACTCAAGGCGTTTGCTTACTGTGCTGAACAGCCATTCCTACACACCAGCGGAACTGAAGTTTCCATCTTACCGTGTGTGCCAAATGTTACTGATGCTGAAAGGCAGTTTTTGGGAAATGTGACTGAACAAGTTTACCGGGCACTGGATGGATTCGTTAACCACACTTCCCCATGTTTTGAATCTGAAGCGTGCAAGCGCATTAAAGAGTACCTGGAAGGCAAGGCTTGGATTTGGCAAGGAGACTGTTTTGTCACTGCTGAAGCCATGGCATTCAATACACAACTCGCAATGATGGATGGAAGTAGGCCTTTCTTGAATGTGGTGCCCAGCTCTCTAAAAGACAGCTGTTCTGCTTTGCTGAAAAAATGTGGAGTTGTCAAGAAATACAGTGTTGATTATTACCTGAAGGTCATGGAGATGCTATACCGTGGCTACAATGGAAGGGAAGCAAGTGACAGTCATTGCAGATTGCTCATCAAAATGACTGAAATTATTTATGATTCACAGCCAACTGAAGTGGATGTAACGAAAATTGTACTGCCATCTCATACTGGACGTCTTCACTACACAACAGAGCTTTCCTGGTATGACACACCATGGTTGCCCATTGAAGAGCTTGATGAAGACGAAATTGTCTTTGTTGATGAGAAGGTGCCTTTTCTGCTTGCAGATGCAGTTGGCATTAAACGTGGTTGCCACAGGCTGGTTGAGTCTGATGACATCGGTGAAGACTTTGGTCAAAGTGAGAAACTGGTTGATCGCCTGTCAGGCATCTTGGAGAAGTATCCAGCTGATGTGAGCATCCTGAAAGAGCTCATGCAGAATGCAGATGATGCCCAAGCAACGGCTATACATTTTGTGCTTGACACTCAAACCTCATACCCAACAAAAAAGCTGCTCAACTATTCAGAGAAATGGATTGAACTACTCAGACAACCAGCGCTTTGCGTTTTCAACAATCGTTCATTCAGCGAGGAAGACATCAAAGGGATTAGCCAGCTTGGTAGAGGAAGCAAGCGTGACGACCCACTGTCAACTGGCCGCTTTGGAATAGGCTTCAACGCCGTCTACCACCTAACTGATTTTCCAAGTTTCTTGTCTCGTGGACAACATGGCAAACCACAAGACCTTTGTGTGTTTGACCCACTTCTTTGCTATGACCCAAGGGCAACAGCTGGCAAGCCAGGCCACAGGTACAAGCTAAATGAGAAGAAGGAGGAGATGTTTAGTGACCAGTTCTTGCCATACCTTGGTGACAAACTGCCAGAGGTCAAGGTCGCTGAAGAAGGCTCAACAGTGTTTCGATTTCCTCTCAGACTGAACACTTATCATGGCAAAACTTTGCCTAGAGGTGAGACATGGTCAACTGCAGAGGTGCTCACATTGCTGCTCGAGCTGAGAGCAAGTGGCAGAGAGATGTTGCTCTTCCTCAATAATCTCCGGTCATTGCATGTGTCAGTAATAAGCAATGGACAGTTGTCTACGTTTTTTGAAGTTTCAAGAGAGGTCAGCAAATCAGATACTTCCTTGCCTGCGCTGGTGGGGCACAGAAAACCAACAGTTGAGCAGCTAACCAGTGGTCCTTTGCAAGCAACTTTTATCATGTCGCTGAAGGAAGTTAGTGTCAGGGTTAACAGAGAGTCTTCCATTGAAGAGCTCACTGAGAGTTGCAAGGAAATTTCTCGTGTTAGCTGTACAACGAAATGGCTCATTCACCGTTCAGTGGGCATTCAGCCATACAGCGTTCCAAGTGACCAGTCATGGGGTAAACAGAAGTCAGCAGGTATGGGTGATCAATTTTTGTGCGTCAGACAAGTTGCACCAGGAGAAGAAGCTGTGAGAAGAGCCCTAGATCATGGCCTTCTTCCAAGGGCAGGCATTGCAGCACCTCTAGAGTTGCCAAAATCACAGAAGTTAACAAAATATCGGCAAGTACCAACAGGACATGCATTTTGTACATTGCCTATGCCGATCAAATCCGGCATTGTTCCACACATAGATGGACATTTTACTCTTGACGATTCAAGGAAGCATCTGGAAACCCTGCCCATGTCTGTCCGTTACATGTATAAGAAATGCGGTTTGGCTGATCTTTCTATTCAGGCTTGGTGGAACTTCTGGTTTCTGGACCATGCATTAGTGCCAGCTTATAGCAAGCTATTGTTAGATGCACGCAGGGAAGTCAACGTTTTGGACATGGAAGGGGTAGCTAGTTTTGCTACAGATCAGGGATCACAGGATGAAAGTACAGACAGGCTTGGAACTGTTTCCGAATCTGAGAATGAATCAGATGGTGGCTCAGATGATTTGTGTCGAGCTTCTGGCACTTCTTGGTTTGAATCAGAGATGGAAAGCAACAAGCTAACTGCCAAAGCCAGTGAGATATTGACAACAGTCACAATTGACTGTAGGGGCAATGAGGCTCCTTCTGTGGTTGAGACGATCAGTAGAAGTCGGGCTTGGTATTATGCATTGTTTCCGCGACAATCAGAGTGCTCGGACAGCTTCTGGAAAACTCTCTGCAGGGAGCTGTATGTCTACATGGCAAGGCAGAGAGTATGTGTCCTAGCTTCACAGCAGCTGCCGATACAATGGCTTCCGCTTGCAGGTGAGAAATCTGGCATTTTTCATTATCATCTGAAGGAGCTGCTACGTCAGCTCTTATTGGATGTTGGACTTCCACTGACATCGGCTCCTCACCTGTTGTATCGTGAACTGAAGAAAGCAAAAGCTGAGTGCATCCAGGAAGTCACACCTGCCATTGTTATTGAACACCTGAGAAGTCGATGTGAAAAGTTTGTTACGCAAAAGTCGCTCGGCAAGGCTGAAGCAACGGTCGAACATGTGGCAGAGCTGTTGCAGTATTGCCTCAAGGCGTGGACGAGGACGGTGGACAGAGGTCCTCCATGTGTTTCAAAAGCAGCTGACAGTAATGCCATACCTCTAGAAGGGAGGAGTTGTACATGTGATGAACTGAACAAGGTGTTAGAAGGACTGCCACTGTTGCTAACTCAACACAATACACTGAAAGCATTCAGTTGCTCTGACCCAGTCATCATCACGGATTTTGTTGGCCTTTTGCCCCACTGTCCTGACGAAGTAATGAATATCCAGCTGTTTGAACACATTGGGGCTGATCATGATCTGATGTCCGTGACCTTGCAGAATTACACTCCATGTGTTGTCAATGCCCTCTCGGTGGAAAAGGTTGCTGAGAGCATAGCTGAGCTCTGGCCATTCTTACAGGCCAGCTCAGCAAGCCCTGCTCTATGGGGTTGGGAAGTTACTGATGCTGATTTTGAACTTGAGAAATGGCTGCGCCTGTTTTGGAAATTCCTTGATGAAGTGGATAATCCATGGGAGAATGTTCAAGACTCTCTGATGCAGTTCTGTCTAGTTCCTGTTGTTACGTACAAGACTACTACAAAGTTGCAACTGCTTGCTGTTCGTGATGTTCACTTGGCAATTTTCTTCAAAGGCTACTCAAACGAAGGACTTGAGTGTGCTTTGTGGAAACTTGGTGTACCACGTCTTGCTTTTGACCACCTTTTCACAGATGACAGTGATTGGTTTTGTTCTAAAATGTCCCCTGCCACTATTCAGCTAAATGACTGCAGATTGCTTATGAGAGGACTCCATGCTGTCCAGTCTGCTGATCTTCATGGTGATCTGAGGATGGATGAAGTACGACTCGTTCTCAACCATCTTGTTCATCTCTGTACAGATCCGACCATGAAGCTAAGCTGTGAAGAGCGGGATATTTTGGCCAGCTTATATATATTTGTCTCAGTCAGTAATGAGCTGGTGAGTCTCAGCGGTATTAACTATTTTTGTCAACATCAAGCTGGCATGCCTCTAGACGGGTGTGAGTTGTGGAATCATCATACTGACATCCAAGTGTTGAAACAAATGGATGAAACAGCTGTTGGGTTCATCACTCAAAAGTTGAAGAAGCGTCAGATCAGTGTTGAAGACCTCTACATCAAGGCAATCCTACCTCAACTTATGAAAATGAGCAGAAATGCTCAACTTAAGCACTTGGCCTATATTCGGGATGTTGTCCTGCCTGGGTGCAAGGATAACAAGTGCCTGGTCAGCAGTCTGCAAAAACTTCCATTTGTCGACACGAAAACTGGAACAGAAAAGCGAACACCAACTGAAGTGTTCACATCAAAAAAGGAAGTATTCCAGGCATTCATTGCTGCAGACTTCCTTCTTACAGACATGTGGATTGAGAAGATGTGGTACTCATTTTTGAAGAAGCTGGGGTTGAACAGAAAGCTGACAAGGACACTGCTTCTGGAGTTTGCAAAAGCTGTCGAAAGGGTGTCATTTGGACCTCCAAAAGATGTGCTTCTACCAGTGAAATGCCCACCCAAGAGAGAAGTGAAGCAAGCGGCTCAAACGTTGCTCTTGGCGGCAAAAGACGTTTTCAAAGAAATTCAGCAGTGTGTTTCTAATAACAGTCAAGCACCTCATTCTCCCACAAGCAAACAGGTAAAGAAGCAGATGCAGGAGAAGAAGGAAGCATGCTCCTATCTTTGCCGTTTGAGAGAAATTCATTTCATCTTCCCGACAGATCCATGTCAGGTTCCTGCTAAGTGTCTTCTCAATGTGCTTGGTGAGGGCAAAGCTGCACATCACCTGTTGGAGTTCATCACCTCAAAGCCTGTTGCGTTTTCAGGCTCAGGCCTCCCTTGTGACCATAACCTTTTGTGGACACAGTGCTCTGTTCTTCCAAAGCATGACTGGTCTTGGATTGATGACTCTCTCTGTGGTCCGGAAACCCTGAGATTGTGCTCTCCTCCACCTCTAGAGACGGTCATCAACCACCTGACAGTGATTTGCCAAGTTCTCTCGCAAGGCAGCACTTTGGCAAGGGAAACTAAGGAAAGTGGAATGGCGAGAGATTACCTTCACGAATGCTTCATTGACATCTACAAGTTTCTTGACAGTCATCTCAAAACTCCAATTCAAAACACAGAGGCCATCCAGGCTCTGAAGAATGTGCCTTGTATCCTTGTTAAGGACAAACACCTGCTCATTTATCCAGCACAAGTCACACAAGGCACTTTACCAGAAGATCTTTCACCATACCTCACCACTCTACCAAGTGATTTTGCTTCATTTCAAAAGCTGATGACGTGTGTTGGTGTGACAGAGACACCAACAGCAAAGCAGTATGCTGTTGTGCTGGAGAAGCTGCATGATGCAACAGGTGGAAAGTTTTTCACAAACGTAACCAAGCCCAATGAGTTTGTCAAGGTCAGAGCTGCCAGCAAAGAACTTATTTCTCTTCTTTCTGAGGAGGAAGAACCCATCTCTTCAGTCAGAACATCCAGCCTCCAGGGGAGAGTCACCAAGCAGTGGAAGCTAGAGCCGCTGTTCCTTCCAGCCAACTGCATACCAGAGAATGACCGCAACGACCCGTTGGTTTACAGTCAATGCCGCTTGGTGCTTGCCAGAGATGCTGTCTTCAATGATAGTCTAGCAATGAGCCGACGGATTAAAAATTTTGATTGCATCCTCTATGTCTTGACCCAGTGGGCACCTAGCAGTGAACAGCGATGCATTCCCTCTGCATTAAGTGTACGTATGCTAACACAAGCCGTTGAGGAACGAATGCTGCCAATCAAGCATGATAACTATGTGTGGGATAGTTCAATAACAGACCAACCACCTCCAGCTGTTCATTGTCGTATTGTGAGCTTATATAAATTGATGAAGAGTGCTGAGTTTGCAGAGGGTCTGAGGCGTATCATTCGCCACCACCACATTGATATCCAGGAGCATGAGGAAAGTGTAAAACAGTTTCAGCAGTGTGTATTCATTGTTGTTGAAGAAATTGGGACGGAGCTCTATTTCAAGCCAGTTGAGGAGAGGGGTGGTGCTGTCAAGATTCCTAAAAGCAACCATTCCAAGAACTGTCACTTTCTGTCTGACAGAAGACCACATTTTCTCTTCATTCGGCAGCTGGAAGATGAAATGGCTGTGCATTCTTTAGTGAGAGAACTTACTCAGTTGGTGTCTTCCTTGGTGTCTGAAAAGAAACTTGAAGAAGTGCGTGATCTTATTCAGTGTGTGCCAGGCACTGTACATGACACACTGGATGAATTGGAACTTCCATTATATGGTGGAATGGACCAGGTGCTAAACAGGGTAGGGAATCCCCCCCTGGGAAGCAAAGTATCAATAGAGGCCTTTGATCTTGCAGATGACCCCGCCATGCCAGTGGCAGCTGGAGAGTATGTTGTCTGTCAAATCCCAGGAGAATGGCCAAACTGTTATATTCTTGTCCGCATTGTGGAGGAGCTGACTACAAGCGAGGAGGCTACGAAGGGTCCTCTCCACCGACGGTTTCTGGTTGTGGTCAATATGGAGGGATCTCAGGAGAGAGTCAGCATCACCGACCTCTTCAAGTTCCAGGAGATTGCACATTTTGTACCTAAATCGGACAATCAGATTGGAGTTAAATCAGGAGATTCTTCAGAGCACAGAAGGTCCAAACAATCTGACCAGACTTTGGAAGATGCAATTAAGGAGATAAGGAAACAGGTGCATGATGCATTTCAGCTCAGTGAGGCAGACAGGAATAAAGTGTTCAGGCGGCTTTGCTTGAGGTGGCATCCTGACAAGAATGATCCAGCAAAGAAGGATCTGTATACAAAAGCCTTTCAGTTCCTTCAGAATGAAATACAACACTGGGAGGAACATGGCAGGGGCTTGCGAGAGGAAGAGACAGCATCAAGGTGCACTCCCTCAGGAAGTGCTTACCAACCTCAGTGGTGGAATGAGTTTGAGAGGATGTTTCATCATTTCTCCCGACCATCACATTCTCACCAAAGTAGCTACCCCAAGGGGCGACGGAGCAACTTTGCCAATCAATTCAACAGTTCGAGGCATAGGGGCTTCAGGTTTGAGTCAAGCCAGGCATACTCTTCCACTGAGGAAGAGACAGCATCACAGTGTCCACTTTCGCCAAGGGGTCCCCAGTCTCGACAGAGTGAGTCTGACAGGACATTCCATGAGGACCGACCTCCATATTCTAGTCAAAGCCACCAACAAAGAAGCCGCACAAATTCTTTCTCGGAAACAACCACACGTGTGGCCAGCCATCACGAAGCACAATGATGGTTGCAGCAAGTCACATCAGATTTTGATTTTGTGCAGCACCACATGCAAGAAGGAACTCCTGCCAGCAATGCTCAAGCATGCTTCATGGCTCAGCAGGTAGTGGAGAAAGCATTGAAAGCAGGTCTGTATGCTTCACCTCAAGGCCTCCCTGAAAATCTCTTGGGTAGCCATGATGTGCTTGCGCTTGCTGAAGAATTTGAAAATGCATTTTCTGATTACCATGTAAAAGACATTGCCAGTGTGGTACGTCATTACTACTGCCCAACACGCTACCCTGACATGCCACCATGGGACAGCCTGCCATGTGAGAGATACAGCAATGAAAGCGCTAAGGAGGCACTCGATGCATGCACTTGTGTTCTGGACATGGTGAGAAATGCTTCTCAGATAGAGTCCTGAATGAAATTGCTCTCTGGTTGACATCAAGATATCAAAACTCCATGCTGCCCTTTTGTTATTATGTTGTCTGTTGTTAAAGGCCATCACTCCTATAGCATGTTTTTCTCTTGTCTAGTTTTCTCAGATCAGTGCTGCCATCAGCTAAAGCGCTAAGGTTTTATTGAAGACATATTATTGTGAATGCTGGTGGTGATTTCTTCTTATGTTGTGTGTATCAGTTTCAGTTTTTGCTGTTATAACTGCATTGTAATACGCCAAGCATTGTTCAGGGGAGTGGGAATATATCCATGTCCATTGCTCGTTGCTGGGGGTTGGAGTTGGGGAAATATGGCCATGGTCTTTCAACAGTTTTTATTTGTAAGATTGGTCAGACTCTCTTTTCTGATAGTCCAAGGTGCTGCCCACTGCATGCAAGTTTGCATGCAATCCATAAAATTAAAATTGCAGTGAATGACCTGGAATAATTATCTAAGTGGGCATGCAGCATTTTAGAACATCAAACTGCTACTACTCACTGATGGGTATCAGTTACTTGGACATGCTGTGAAATGACACTTTTTCACAAGCAACTCATTTTCATGAATCCACATTTTTACCTTTTCACATTTCTTCATAAATCAGGCCCAATATCCTAGCATAAATGGTATGTATGAACCACTTTGAAGAGACTAATTTTCAACCATTGATGGGCCTTGCTAACTGAGAGAAAATTAATTGCACGTGGAAATTTGTAGTTTCACTGTAGGTCTCTTGAGTGAAAGCAACCCAAGGGTCTATCAAAGACATGGCATTGGGCTTGAACTATCCAGCATGTTTGACCAAAGGACTTCTGCTTAGAAGAGGTCTATGAACTTTGAACAAACTTTCACGCAATGCACAGTAGTTTGACAGCCAGACAAAAGCAATAGTTATGTCACCTCGGTATCACAGCTAGTGTGTTGCAGTTTCTACAGCTGGTCAAACATGTACACAGAGGCCTTTTTATAGGGGTTCACTCAATCCAGCTAGGGGTCTGGGAGCACTGTGAACCCCCAGTAGGGTGAGGGATGAGACCCCAGGAATCTTTGAAAATAAGAAGTTCTTAGCCCGCCCAAGGGACCAACATTGTGAGCGTAAAGTGTTGAGCGAAGCCACAGAAATTTTTGAAAATAAGAAGTTCTTAATCAACCTACCAAAAGGGACTATTTTGCAAGTGTAATGTGTTGGTTTTAGCTTCCACTACAGTATATGAAAGGTCCTTGTTTTTGTACATTCTGTCACAAAATGTAAAAAGACACTAATATTTTCCGTTTCATAGATGATACAAAGCAAGAAGTAGCCATTTACAAACAGTGCTTTGGCATAGACATGGGTAGTCCAATGGCTGTAAATGTAGCCGATGGTTTTCTTGCTGTCTATAAGAAGATAGCTACAAACTCTTTCTCTGACTTGGTTATCCTTTTTAAGAGGTTTGTCGATGATATCATTCTCATTTGGGATGGCTATTTAGAAGTTTTGAAAGACTTCCAATTAGCTTTATATCAAGAGTTAGCACCACACATCCATCTGGTTTGGACAGACCCAGCACCCAATACTGTTTTCTTGATTTGTGTGTCTGGAAAGGTTTGGGAGGTGTAGTGTCTTTTAAGACTTACAAGAAGGAGCTAAACACTTGACTTTACATCCCTTTCTTGTCAGTTCACCCCGCTCCAATTTTAGAACTTTCATCTGAGCCAAGCTTCTATGATATAATCGTACAAACTTGGCCTTAGCTGACATTCTTTGTATCTGCGTGCTTTTCTTTATAAGATTACGTGCACGTGGTTATTCTCCTACTTTCCTAGGCAAGAGTTTGAAAAGGTTCTTCTTGGCTTTCAGCCTCCTGAACCAAAAGGCAATGGGGAAGTTTCTTCTAAAGATAATAGAAAGACTGATAGAGTTAGTACTTTCTATGTTCCTTTCCACCCGTTCTATGAAAATCTGAAGCTGCACTTCCCAGCAATTTTTAGCCCAAAGGCCCAGATATGTTATCTTAAGCAGTGCACGCTTTTTTAGTATTTAGTTTGTACATGTGTACACTTTGTTGTAACTTTGGCAATTATTTCTGGCAACTACATGTGTCAATTATTTTTGGCAATTACACATGCCAAGTGTATTTTCTTTGAAGCTTACCAATGCACTCCTTCTTTCTGTCTCGCTGCCTAAGCTATATATTCAGACTCTTTTTTGAATGCACACATGTCTTTTTGTCTGACGAGGGCTTCATTTAGGCCCAAAACCAGTCACATAAATAATGATGATTGAACCTTGAGTGTGCTCCATGTCGAGTTAGTCTCTCTTTCACATGATCAATGAGTCAGGGCCCAGATTACGGTCGATTAGATGTCCATCAGAGAGAATGAAGGCAACTAACTGCAACACGCTCACATGCAGCCGCAGGAAAGGAAATGGTATGTACATGGAGTGAGAATAGGTTTTGGCACAGAGTAAGATATGTTTCACAGCTGGTTCCTGTGGGCAATGGCAATAAGAAAACACATAGCTTGAGGCTCTCAGGTGGGTTCATGTGAAGCAGTGAACTCACTATGTATGTGCCTGCAGGTAAAGCTTCATACCAGAGCACAGTGCCGTAAAACAAACCACTTCTGCATACAGCAGCCTATCACTTGAGAAGTTGATGGAAATTTAACACAAAATGCACTAGAACTCACTAGCAGTGAAGGTGAAAACTTTTGTGATTGGTTGAACAACCTGAAGTAAAAATATGTTGGCATTTGTTTGTTAGTGAGAGAGACTGTGTCATGCACAAGTAAGCGTGTGTCTGCGTCTGTGAGTGTTGGCGGATGTGTAGGATATAGAAGAATACTGTTTAAACTCACACACTCGCGCAGGCAGGTCACACACTTTGTACTCACTTGCGCACTCATGCACACAGGTCAGACACACGCACTCTGCACTTACTCACACCGTCATGCACGCACCGTAGCTATAGATTACTCGCTCGCGCACCAGGTAACGCCACGTCGGCGCGGTTACTAAGGACGCGTCGACAACAGCCAGGTATAACGCCACGTCGGCGCGGTTACTAAGGACACGTCGACAACAGCCAGGTTGAGACACGTCGACAACAGCCAGGTTGAGCCACGTCAACAACAGCGGACCACGTCGACTTATTAACTTATAAAATTCTCTTAGTACTTCAGTTTTGCTCTGTTCTTCGGTCTTTCGGAAGTACGGAATAAAGATCTTTCTTCAATACAGAGTGGTTGCGTAAGCTGGTTCTGGGATAGTAACACATTTACGACAGATGCACATGGGTGTGGTGTGGTGTGGACCGGTGTATGTGTGACAATCTATGTGGTGTGTTGACATGTGGGAATGTGTGCATATAAGAGAGAGAGAGAGAGAGAGAGAGAGAGAGAGAGAGAGAGAGAGAGAGAGAGAGAGAGAGAGAGAGAGAGAG
>JAOWAW010118720.1:0-12694 GCA_028565695.1 Nicola tetela
TGTTTATCTGTATTCTTCTTCTTCTTCTTCTTCTTCTTCTTCTTCTTCTTCTTCTTCTTCTTCTTCTTCTTCTTCTTATGTATGTGTGCACCAAATTGTTTTTCTTTCTTTCTCTCTCTCTCTTAACAATTAACCACACCACACTCTTCTGATTGTCTTTCTATCCATCATGTTTCCCCTCCTACTATTCACAGGTCATTTTCCACCAATCTTTTCTGGTCCAATCACAAGCAACTGGAAAATCAATGCCAGCAGTTCATCAGCAAGCCAAGACTCTCAAACAAGGAAGCCTGTTAAAGGAAAGGTTTCTCTACCAATTATTACATCCAGTCCCTCTAACCTGGATATGAATATGAGCTTCAAAGTTGGTGGGACACTACCCGATGGTTTAGCTGTTCAAATAATTGAGAACTCAACCGGTTATTGGACTGAACTCTCCTGGGACAGTGCTGCATTAGAAGCACTTCCTGGCACGGTGCCATTATCAGTCTTTCTTGTGGCCACCGACTCCAGAGGCAAATCGACAATTTTGCGACCGACAATTGATGTGTGTGAGTGTTTGAATTCTGGAAAATGTGGCGAACAAAGGATTGCCATCAGAGAAGAAGGTGTCCTTAGTTTTGCACCATGCACATGCACCGATGCATACAGTGGACAACACTGTGAAAAGGACAAGGATGGGTGTGAGGCAGCCTTTCAGCCATGCTTCTCTGGAGTCTTGTGTACTGATGTGCAGGCACCTGGTCTTGGCTTCAAATGTGGGCCATGTCCAGCTGGATTTTCAGGAAATGGGAGGGACTGCTTTGGTGAGGAAGCATTTTTAAACTAATTTTTGGTGGTTGTATCTCTGCTCAGTGGACTTCAGTTACAAAATAATACAAAAGATCTTTTTTTTATCTTTATTTTATCTTTGTCACAGGGAAATTTTGTTCAAGCATTGTTGCATGTGTTTTTTTTTATCTCTCGTAAGATGTTGATGAATGTTTGGCAAACATGACACTTTGCCAGCAACAATGTATAAACACGCAAACTGGTTATGAGTGCAGCTGCTTCCCAGGATACAAGCTAAATGCAGACAAGCGGACTTGCAGAGGTGTGTATGCGGGTCCACGTACCAATGGAATGCATACTTGATTTTGAAATTAAATGACATTGGTTTGAAGCCTGCCAAAGCCATGCCTATAAATTCAATGGGTTCTGGTTCCAATTGTTGGTGGCCAAACCTTGAAATCCCCAAGGTTGTATTCTTTAGAACCTTCTCTAGCAATTTTCTACAGTGCTCAGACTTCACAAAATTCTCCTTCACTGGGACCCTTATAAAGCAGTACTAGGATTTTTTGAAATCCCTATTCAGTGTTGCATTTATCACTTTTGGTTATATTTGTATATATCTAATGGTTAGGATCTGGATGTCATTGGAAAACATTATGATCCTTTCATTTCTTTTTTTTTTGGGGGGGGAGGGTAAAACAGTACAAATTTGAAGAGAATCTATCTGGCAAGCCTTGTGCCAAGGTTATCTCATCACCTACAGAAAATATATTGATAGCGCTTATTGAAGTCTGCAATAATTTTAAGGAACTATGATTGAAACTTTCTGTTCATGTAGCTGTGAAGCTGTGTGATCTAACATGATTTCAGCAGAAACAGAAGAGAAAAGTGAACCTGGAGAGACAATTATATGTGTATACAGACCATCCAGTTGGAGGATGAAGTACAAAAACCCAGGGGTTAATGCTTTAGTTTGGAAGGTGGGGTCTAAGCATGTAGACAAATTAAGTGCCATAGTTGATTGGTCTATTCATCACTCAACAAGCTGTTATCTCTTTTCAGGAACAGAGTAGAAAGGAACCCCCAGCAGCTTTTTGATTCAGTGTATGCTAATTGTCATGTGTATTTGTGTCCACATTGGCCATCAGTAGCACTCTTAATGTTTCCTAGGCTGGTCTTTGTTCAGTCTAAGCTGATGCTTTCCTCTCCTCTCCCTATTTTTTTTTAACTTGTCAGATGCCGATGAGTGTAACCTCAACCTGGATAATTGTCAACAAGTTTGTGTCAACACAGTTGGCAGTTTCCGGTGTGATTGTAACCATGGCTACATGCTGGCTACTGACAACAGATCCTGCAATGGTGAGCTAACAAGACCTTTTTTCAGAACTTTGTGAAACACACACACACACACACACATACACACACAGTCACTTACCCATTCATTCACTTACTCACTCATTAAACATGTGCTCCCAAAGATAATGAGATAATTAGAGAAGCGTGGCCAGGAGAGGCCTATGTCTGGAGGATCGTAAGTAACTGTTGCTTGGTAATGGGTGCTTGGTAATGGCTGCTTTGGAGTGAAGTCATTGTGCTGGCTCTCTTATCATTTCTAAGTTACCAAACTGAACCTCATGAATGACCAAATGCTTCATCAGTGTGAGTTATAAAAAAAATACTGTATAAAAATAGCAGTTGCCATTTGCCAGTGAAATATTGATAGATTCTTTTCAATTAAGAAGTTTTGTTTGTACCTTAACATCTTGCATGGCATGATTGTCGTCCTTTCAGCAATGACCACATGTCCGCTGTCCAGTGGCTGTAATCAGTTTTGCTCAATGAGAAACTTCAATCCCGTGTGTTCATGTGCGAATGGGTGGATGCTTGGAGCAAACAGCAAGACCTGTGAAGGTTAGAATGATTGGCTGTTGTTGAGGAATGGTTGATATTGTTGGAATTGGTATTGCACTTGTTTGTGGCTGTGTGATGACCATGGACTTAAACACCAAAAACGGTCAGCAGCACCATATTACAGCCTAGGCAAGACTAGGATTCATCCCTCTCATGATAACAGAAATAGAGCAGGTGCACAGAAGTGCCATGCACACACCGTTGATGAAAAGCAACTCTTACAAGGAAAGTCTGTATGTGATTGTATTCTGGTGTTTTGGTAACTGTTTTCTCCGGCACTGCTCTAGCATTTATCAAACTACTGTTATATGACTTAACCAGTAGCAAGACACAGTCATGATATTTCTAAAGTTGGGACTGATGGATAAAGATTGAGTGGGTACACACGCTCATTTTGTGGACCACACTACTATCCAATCCAGGGCTGGGGTGGGTCCCAGTGCAATGTACCCCCTGCTAGTTTCCTGCAGCTGTAGCTGAAACCAAGTGAAGAAGCCTGCCAACAGGATTTCACTTTTCCTTTTAGCTTACTATCTAAAGTGCAATCATGAGGCTCTCTTGCAAACTGAAGGGGTTGCAGTCACCATGGCAATGATGTAGCCATCTAATATGGTGACTATAGAGCTTTACTGATACTACTGGAATGTTTCTGCACATTTTGATATTAGTTCTGTGACACTGCAGTGATTTGAGTTTTCTTTTAGTAAATCAACAATTGGCCATACCATTCAGTGCAACTCTATACCAATTCGCAGAATTGGGCAAACACTATCTTCTAAGGCTAATTGATGTTCAGTACTGTACCTTCCTTTGAAGTTCTTTCCTGAAGTGGTAGGGCAAATACCATGGCATGTAGGTCTATCAACAATATTAGTGAGTTTACATCACGACCACTTTTTAAGTTTTAATGTCTGCATGCAAAATGATGCATTGAGATAATCCAGAGGAGGCACTTTGTGGCTCCATCCCCTGGATTATGGAGAGCTAAAAATTAACTGGTATTCACAGACATCACACACTCTTAGCTACTTAGTAGTAATTGAGTTGTACCTTTGATAAAGTTCTTCTTCTTTGCATCTGTATTGAAGAGAAGAAATAGAGCTCAACAAAATGCTATTAACAATCTCATGTTCAGAATGTATGTATTGGTTTCTTTGCAACGGAGTATTTTCTACTAATTGAACTTTGAAATGCACCGTGAACTATTTCTATTTCAGATGTCAATGAATGTAACCAGTTGCCACAACCATGTCAGGGAACATGTACAAACACTGAAGGATCTTTTCACTGCTCCTGCTCACCAGGATATCAATTGGCAGGTGACCAAACCTCATGTGAAGGTGAGGGCATGACTGGGTTAGAGGTTTGAATGGTACTTGCCATGAGGCCAGGAAAAACTTGAGTGTCCATTTCTTATGATATAGGCATGTGAACATACCAGTGATGGTTATGGAAAGAGGTTTGTTTTGTTTTCATTCAGTGAGAGATGAGACTAAGAAATTCTATCAGAAAGTACACAAAGCTACAAATGATTGTTGCAGGCAACATGAGCAGTAGTGATACTGTACAAAGGCATTTTAACATCAATCTGTTCTTAAAATGGAAGACATGATCCTAAAAGTGGAAGACATGATCCCAGAGTGGAGGCAACCACAGTTGTGGCCAGCAGGGTATACAAAGGCCACTAAAGTGATGTGGATCAATGACTGTGGATTGTGCTCACTGAACTTTTCTTTCAGAGTGTTGTTTCATGATAAATAATCAAGTCTATTTGTTTCTAATTTGTGTTCTTTTCATGGGTCAGCTGGTTGTCTTAGAGTGAGATTTCTTTTTGCTGATAAGTTTCATTAATTTTCTCCCTTTTAAGACATCGATGAATGCTTGACTCCGCCATGTTTATTTCCTGGTCAAATGTGTGTGAATACACTGGGCAGCTACGCATGCGCATGTCTGACTGGTTATCGTGCCGATGCCACTTTGCAAGCATGCACAGGTATGATACATCAATTTACTATTCACACACACAACATACAAGACATGTATGCATGCACATACACACACATGCACATACACACATGACACACTCTAGACTGAGTCCACATGATAACTAGAGTTTTTGTGAATTCGCCTCAGGACCTGCATGACTTACCCTTCCATAGCTGGCTGTAGCTATATCTGGATCTGCCACTGCGCACTCAAATTCTTCTGCCAGGCTGGCTTTATCCAGTAGGAAATGTTTATTTGCAAACTCAATTTATGCTCACGTTTTAACTATAGAGAACTATCTGTGCTCTGTCGAAAAATCATCTATCAATACAATACATCGCACATTGCTAACCTTTTTTTGTGAAACATTTGCTAATGCTCTCTTCCTCTGATAAATTTGCTTCCAATCTATAGCTTTCTTTTCCCCTCCAATTCTCCTTGCCCTCTACAGCCATAGACTGTGGTCGTCCACCCCAACCACCAAACAGCATTACTCGAGGTACCGAGTTTAGTTACTTGAAGACAGTTGACTATACCTGTCAGCCTGGTTACTACATCTCTGGACGAGCCAGTCTGCGCTGTGAGGCTGATGGCAAATGGAGTGGCACTTTGCCAAAGTGCTATCCTGTACCATGCCCTCCACTGACTGCCCCAGCAAATGGCCAAATTTCTGCATACAGAAGCAGTTTCAAAGGAGTTGCCAGGTTTTCATGTAATCCTGGGTGGCAACTTGCTGGCTCTGAAAGCTTAGCATGCTTGTCAGATGGACAGTGGAATGATAGTGAGCCAATGTGTGAAAGGGCCCTCCTTTGTCCCAGTCTTGTGAGTCCCGAGAACGGTTGGTTTGTTAACTTCGATCAAAGGTTTATGGGAATGGCTAAAGTGGTGTGTGATGCAGGCTATGAACCCACCCAAGCCAACGCAACAACTGTGTTCTGCGGAGTGGATGGAAAGTGGAGTAGCACTCCATCACAATGTAAAGGTAAGTGCAGCATTTGTGGTTGCTGAGTCTTCTTCGACTTCTTGCATGCCTCTAGGTGACATCTCTATGTAATGAATGGTTCAGAATGAATTACTCCAAGTCATTTCGTACAAATACTACATGTAACTCACCATCTCTTACATGAGATGGACACGTGGACTTTGTTGAACGTCTCATCTCACCATCCCACAAGATTTCCATTGGACTACCTCCACCAATCCTTCCATCCCCCTCTCTCTCTCTCTCACTTACTCATTTTGAATTCTTTCCATCTCTAAGTGCATAACTGATTATTTGTGTATACATCAAGTTAATGAAGGGTTCATTGTGCCACTTCTAGTAATATTAGTACAATTGATCATTTGTAATTCTATCTGGTCTTTATATTAAGAAGTCTTAGTTAATGTTTGAGAAAGACCATTCATCCAGGGAGAATCATAGTTGAGCATTCTCTCATTTTTTTTACTCCGGCTGGGATCGCAGTGGATTCTAACTCGGACCTGTTGAGAAAATGATCAGTTACAATTCTCTCAGGGTGAATGGTCTTTCTCAAGTATATTAATATCAATCCTTGGCCTGGCTCAGGTTGTTGCAAATGTAGGCTACAGGATTGTAGTCACCTTGTAGCGTCTCCCACAGTGGATATTGGATCGTGTCAAACTCAAGTCACAAAGTACACTGTGAAACCAGTTTTTTTTGGAACTAGCAGATTGGTTGAGCAGTTAAGATTGGATTTTTGTTTGGTGAGAAGGTTGGTCATCACAGGTTTGAGTTCACTGGGTGCTCCTAGCCAGAGTAAAATGAGAAAATGATCAGTTAATTAATGGCTATTAATAGAAGAATCAATTAACATAGGAAATTGTATTATGTTTATATATCAGATATCAATGAGTGTACATGGACAGTTGATGAAGCAGGTAGGCAATTTCGTGCCTGTCATTCATCAGCTGGCTGTATAAATTTACTGGCCACTCACACTTGCACGTGTTTGAGTGGATACAAAGATGCAGAGCTCACCGGCAGTGGTGATGATAAGATCTGTGAAGGTGAGTGGCACAATAAAACCACTACACACCACCTGCAGTGGTGACGACAATGTTCCTGGATACTTTGGCCTTATGAGTGCATGATGACCCGACTCATTGCTTTGACTAGATTGTTAGCATTTCCTGATTTGCTTGACTCTGAGTTCCTGTTGCAAGGAGCTCCCAGTGAAATACCGACCAAAATGTTCCTTTAGTGTTTTTTTTGTCATGTTTTGCTGTCAGGAAGATTGTGTGAAATAGCTTTTGTGTGCCTATTGTCCACATAAACTATAAGGTTTGCATCCATGCCCTATTTCTCCTCTATTATCCTTTGCCTTGCTTTGTATTTGGTGTTAATTGGATAAGCTTGACATGTACAAAATACTTTAAAAAAGGTTTAGAATTAAAGGGCTTCAGAAGGAATATAGCCCTGCTCTCAAACATTCCAGTAGCTGCAAGTGTCTGGTGCACTCCATAAAAACATTGCAATGCAGTTGTAAATTGCAACACATTTTTTCCTTACTCTATGTAGTTACTCTAAACTTCCCGGGCCTGCATCAAGCTTGGTAAAGACTACATCATCTTGTTCTTCGAAGGAACACCACTTGCATTGTCATGTGATTTTAACTATTGGCTGGGCTCTGGAGAGTATTCCATTGTCCCTCAAGTTTGGATTCTTTGCAATTGCCTGGGATCCAGTTTCTGGGTACACTGAGTTGGCTACGTGTTACTGTATGGGTTAGTGTCATTATGTCACTGCTGCTAAGCGTGTCTTTGGTTCAGACTGAATACTTTGGCAGTACCTGTGACATGAGGTTATAGCAATGACAAGTTGCATCTGGACACTTTGGGTCACCTAAAAATATTGCCTCTTCTAGTAATACTTGTCCGTCTCACAGGCTTTCGTCTGTGATTTGGCTTTTTAGCAGGGTTGATCACTGTCCAATTTCTTTAAGAAGTCTCATGCAGAGAGTGGGTGCACTCTTTGCGTGCCCTAAAGCTTTTCAATTCATCACAAGATATGGACTTTCTTGAGGTTCTATCTACATGGGGCAACAACATCTGTATTCACCCGCTCCATGCTGAAGATGTCCTCAGGCATGCAAACTTCTTTGTGGATACCATTGCTGTTGGACAAACATGAGGTGATGAAATCACACTGAGGCTAAAGAAATTACTGGCCTTCAGTGTCGTCAAGCTCAGGTGAGTTCATTACTTTGCTCCGTAAGCTATTTGAGCAGATTGCCAAGTTTGTCAGACATTTTCATGTATTTTCATATCAGGCCAGTCGTCCAGCAATTCAGAGTGGGCCTACCATTCAGCTGGACAGTTCTGCCATATGTCAATTGGGAAATGTATTTGAAAGTTGGAAGTCATGCAGGGAAGCCAAGCCACCCATGCATGCAGTGTTTGACATCCATTTGCTGAACGCCGTTTTGGTGAATCATGTGCCAAGTTAGTCAAGGTATTGATGGTATCAAACTCACTTCAATCCCAAGGTACAAAGACTCTAGTCTTCCATGAAAAAACACAGGCAAACTTAATGAACATAAAAATTGTACACATACACAGTCTAGATATGTTTCTACTAAAATTACTGCCAGCATATATACTATATAGGTACCAGGGCTTAGGTAATGAATAAGTACCACTATAATGGGATCATTTAGTACAATATCAACGTATACTGAGTTTCCACGAGAAATCCAAAAATCATGCCTCCTGCAAGTGTGTTTGTGTTTGTATTCTTTTTTTTTTAGATGAACACTTTTTGCCAGAAATTGTAAAGGCTCTTTCTGTCCTTTAATGCAGCTGAGTGGAAGGCACAAATGTGCACTGGTACCAAGTCAATTGTTCTACTGCTGCAGCAAGGGCAAGCAATTTTTATTCTTATTGCACAAATGACTGGTGAGTATAACCACAAGTCTAAACACAGAGAGCATATATCTATGGGTTTGATATCACAGACCGGAATGTGTCCAGCAAAAGGAAAAGAAAGTGAACAATTTCAGTCAACAATCCAAATATTATTGGCGCTCCTCCAAAATTTAGAAATTTAGCAGACCATGAAGCTGTGCAGTAATCAAAGCAATGCCGAATGGAGCACCATATCATTAGTGCCTATATTTAATATTATTCAATATCAGTCTCAATTCTCTAAATATACAACCAGCACTGAATGTCACAGCCCATTTTTCCACCCACTCCAAAAACAATTTGAAATAAATAGAAAACAATAGAATCAGAACCAGAGAACTGGGTCTTTTTCTTTCATCGTGATATATTGTAACGTGTCTGTTTTCTCACCAGCAACATTGCTCATAAGATTGAGTATACAGTCAGCCCTTGTTAATCCATCACCCTTGAATTCCGGCATCGGTTTCTATACAGTGGATGTAAGGCATCAGTTTTACCTTTGCTAATCCAGCACCCTTGAATTCTGCCTCCAGCAGTCCATTTTTTTTTACACAAATGACAGAAAATGTATGTATTTCCTTGTTTATCCAGCAACATCTGGCAACCCCAGCTCACAGTAGCAGAGCATGAGCTATTTTTCTTCCTAACATACATTGTTCTTGCCATGCCAAAGTATATTCAAGTTCTTTTTTTCACTTCTCTTTAACCCCTCTTTGGCTTCTTCAGCTTGACCTATACTATGCATATGTTGGTATAGAATTGAGGCTGTAGGAATGGATCACCCTTGATGATCCAGCAGAATGAGCCTGCTACAAACACTGCCAGATTAACAAGGGCAAACTCACAGTACCTGGTATGCCTCTCAGAAATTTAATAAACAGAGAGATTGTTAGCGTGAATTGAAATCAGTTGAGAGGGTTTGCTAGCTTTGTCAAAATGGCTGCAGCAAGTTTATTACTGGCAACCTTCTATGATTCAAGAATTGATTGAACAGCTCAGTTAAAAATGTCTTTTCCTTTTGTCTAACTGACTAATGACTATTGCCAGTATGAAAGGTTATCCTTCAGCAGCAAGTGGCTCAGGATTCTAAACTTTTGTTGTGGTTTGTCTATTGATTTAAAGTGTGTCCAAACTGCATAAGCTGTTGCAATAAATAACCACTTGAATTCGGAAGTGTCATAAATTACAGACTGGCTGCGTTAAAGTTACCACCAAAAACGTGCGGGTTTTGTTATGTACTTATATCAAGTTGGTGATCATTTTGTTTTCTTTATCAGATACACATACAAAACATGCTGTTGCCAAAACTCAAGTCACAGGAGTTGCTATTGAGGGATGACTTTGTCTGTGAGGTGCAAAATAGACTGCATTACAGGCATGTGTGAGTCACACCTTTGCAGAGTCATGCGGAAACAATTGAGTGCAGCCATCAGTGCAGGTATGATAACAAACTCTTCAAACTCCTAGTCCTGTCAACAGCGCTCAATCCTGAGTATTGATCATAACAGCCCTGAAGGCCACCTAGTAGTATACAGCTGTATGTCATGGTAAACAGTAATAGCTACAGGTTATCTAGCTCATGATGATGTGACACACACTGCTGTGTGTGTCTTTGGTGAAGTTTTAATTTTTTTCTTGGAGAACACCCAACACTCAGTGAAAGCACATCTAGATCTATTGTTAATTGAGCTCACCTCATCAGATGAAGCAAGTAGTGATGGTATTCATATTGTGACTGGCAGCTGTTGCAACAATTTGTGATGGTTTGATTGGCAGCTGCAGGAGAAGGAAAGTCTACTTCATTCGCCTGCAATTGTACTGCTATGGCTTGGTGAACGTGACATTAATATTTATTCTGTGAAACTTAGCAAAGCTGACTTCAATGCTTAGAACAATCCCAGCTCACCAGTTGAATTACTTTTTTACACAAAACATCTTGGTCTTGTTGCTGGCTTCCTCAGTTGGAACTGACAGACAAGAGCAAAGGAGCTACGTTTGCATGTACAAGTAAGAAACATGGAATGGTGTGATTTCTTAGACTTCTATCAATCTTCTTGTAACAGGTGATTGTCACCATCCATCTACTCACACATCAGGCTGCTCAGTTACAAATAACTTAGACTAGGACCAATGATGAACGCTAAATAATCAGACTGGGTGTCAATGCTGAGCTAAATAACTTAGATTGGGTGTAAATACCAAGTGCTGCATTCATGCTTTGCAGGTACATGTACATAAACATATCTCCCCTGCTCTCATCTGTCAGTTTCAACTGAGGAAGCCAGCAACAAGACTGGCGAAATGTTTTGTTTAAAAAACTTATTTGACTGCTAAGCTGGGATTTTTCTAAGCAATGACTACCTGGTCAGGATTTTTGAAAAGGCTCTTCAAATCTAAAACCTTTTGAAGAGTATAAAACCCTTTCTTAATGACTAGACAGTGACAAATGCCACTCTGGCAACTAAATGTCTCTCATTGCCTAAAGATTAATGTTCCTTTCTCTGTCGTCTAGGGCCAGCTTGTTGATTTTGTGACAGTGGCATCTCTTGCTGTGCAGTCTGGACTGAGAACTAAAATATTATCATACTAATAATGAGCAATTGAAGACTTTTAGGGTAAACTGCCTTCAATTAGGCTCTCTAGGAGTCACTTAATATCGCAGAAGTGACACTGCTAGATTATCACCATCGCTTAGGCATGATTATGCACAAGGCGTTATTCTGACAGAGTGCTGTAATGTCTACATTTGTAGTGATGTTGTAGAAGCAGATTGTTTGCTGCTAACAGTCCATATAAGCATTGTTATAGTCTTATCTACTTTGTTTTCTAGCGATCTGATTTCAGTTCTTGTAGGTGTCATTGATTTTTGAGATTTAGCTCATCCATTCCAAAGAGTCTACACATCCCTGATATTATTCTGAACTTAGTGTTTTGATCTATTTAGACATCTCACTCCATGGGCACTTGTCAGCAGATTCCCAGCCACTGCAGCTGTGAAGATGAGCAGTTTTACATGAAATTGACTGCCCTGAACATCTGCAAGCTAAGGGTATTGACAGCAACCGCTGTAAGATTTGGCACCAAGAAAAAGAACCTTGCCATGGACAACACCTTCTGCAAGCAACTGTGCAGCCTTAGAGTATTTCATTTCCTTTAAGAGTTTTGGAGCACCTGATGCATTACAACAATGATGCAGTGGCATCGCAGAAGAAAAGAAGTGTTCATTGTGATGAAGGAGTTTTAGCCTCACAGTGTCATACAGCTGCAAGGCATTTTGCACATTGTACATAAAATTACTGCTGTCATAATAAAATGCAAGCCACGCTTGCAGACAGTGAAATGAAAAAGCACCTGCTTCTAGTATTTAATTTTTCATCATGTGATTCTACAGTTCATACATTATATTCAGGAACTCCACCTAATCTTTCTTACACCTCCATTTGTGACCTGCGCCATAACCAAGCTATTTGTTCTGCAATCCTGCCAAATCACTTTCTCACACCTCCATTTATGTTATCACCTTCTACACCATTACCAAGCCATTTGGCACCTCCACCTGCGAACCTTAGCATGTTTCTTATATACCAATTTTGGCTGTTAGAACTTAGTTACCTGATAATTACAATAGGATAAAACTCAGAGTTGTAACTCAAACCATTGTCTCCGTGTGACTTAAACTTTTGATATATAATTATGTATATATTTTTTTTGCGGGGAGGGGGATGTTGGGTTGGCAGATGTGTTAAAGCGTCTGACTCTGACCTTTCTAGGTACTGGGTTCAAATCTGCCACAGGCCACACATGTCAGAAGGGTTTGTGATTTCTTCCTTGCCCACATCCAAGGGTTTCCTCCAGTTTCTCCCTCTCAAATCCAAAAAAAAAAATGAAGAAATCACCCTGAACACTCTAATCAGCTATGCAGCAGGTTATTCCCCTACTGCCAAACTTTGTGTTGCTGCAGGGTGAGCCTGGCTGCTTGGGTGAGATGGGTTATAGTTGTCCATACAAATCCCTGCACCTACAAATGAATTGTCACCACAGTGGTGGGGGCTGGTCTGGGAGGACTTTCATGGCATTGCTCGACCTAACCAGCGAGGGATTA
>JAOWAW010118731.1:0-12693 GCA_028565695.1 Nicola tetela
GTGTGTGTGTGTGTGTGTGTGTGTGTGTGTGCGTGTGTGTGTGTGTGTGTGTGTGTGTGTGTGTGTGTGTGTGTGTGGATGGATGTCTATCCTCTTAAACAAACTTAATCTAAAGACTGATCACTTGTTTTTTTCTGAGGTGGGCATAGTACATGTAGATAAAGTGAGTACAGCCACCTTCTCATTGATGGCATGGTGTAGCTGCTCTGTGCATTTTCCATGATGAAAACGTATTATATCAGCTCACATAAACTGAGTGTGCACGTGGAAGGCATCAGTAAGAGTCAACAACTTTTGCTTTGTTGTTAGTTCTGCATGCATGTTGCTGATTACAGATGTCAAACTTTAGAGTTGGCAAGTTTTCATCTTGCTCAACCTAACAGCATTACAGAATTTGCAATTGAGCTTTGGTGTAACCTGGTAAGGCCTTTGAAGTTACATGCAGTTTCTGTAGTGGCTTTGGTGCTGGCCTTCCTCTTTCTTCACATGCATCTACAGTCCTGGATGACATGCTCATAAGCTGTGGCTGATCTGCCAACCCACCATTGGTGCAATTGTCACCCTGTCTGCTATCATGTACTTCATGCATGCGCCACCTTTAGGTGATGCTGTTTTCCTAGTGTTTTCTACCAGGTACTTTTCTGGCTCTCTGAGTTAAGGGCTTCTGTAGGCTCCTTCTTCTGGCCTTGGGAGGTTGGTGGCATAGCAATAGGGGAGACTGGGACAACCATGTGCACCCTGCTATTGGTCAAAGGGGCAATAAAAACTGCAACAGCACTTTTTGGCCACCAGAAAACCAAAAATTTGCTAAATGAACATTTCTCAGGACCATCTTTCAGATCCAGTTACCCACTTCATAACAGCTGGCACCGCCTCTGAGTGCCATGATGATGTTAGCAATAGCTGCTAGAATGTGCGTAGCATGATATACAGGGATGATCTCTGATCTTGCCATGGTTTTTGTAGAAGTTTGCAGCACAGGTCATGTTGTAAATAGGTGGATAAAAACACACCTGAGCTACCCTCTTCAGTTGGGTAACTGAGTCCTGTATGCTGGGCCAAGGGCAAATGCCTGTGAGATCTCCACATGAACACCTCTTGTCAAATACATAAACTACTCTAGATACTATTAGTTACAGAGGTATGTGTTAGCACTGGCCACTTCAATCATGAAACAATTTAATGTCTGACTTTTCGGATTTTCATGATAATCCGTTTCAAATTTTACTACTTTCCTGTAGAAATCCGGCGAACACCTCGGCCAATTCCAGCACCACGTGAGTTTGTTAGTTACTCAATAGACACTGTCTCCTTTGCCTACTGGACAAAGGACAGAAAGAAAAAGGCAAAGTTGGTTAATTGAAGAGGAAGAATTTTTCAAAAGTAAGATGCATATTGTTCATGCATCAGGCTTTCCAATTGCTCGGTTCAATGTGGGAGAGGGGAGTGAATTGGATAAAAGATTCAGATAAAGGGATTTGAAAGAAGAGAGACACAGAGCTTTATGAACATTGGAAGAAAGGACATTCCACACAAGAGGTGCACAGTTTGAGAAAGCAGCAGTGCCTGACAGAGACGAGGGGCAGTAGGGTGGGCGTGGGTAGGTGAGGGTACTTAAGGATGGGTGTGGGCGGCTGTGGAGGGGGTGGGGTAGGTGGGCAAGGTAAAGGTGTCACCCTTGGTGTACTATGTTTTATTCTATAGCCTTATATGTGGACAGCATGAGCTGCTGTACTGGCTGTAATTTAAGTGTGTCAGGAAGGAAAGTGAGCAATACTACCAGTTTATCAAACGAAGGATGTTTAACTTCTACTGCACTTCACAATAAAAACAATTTCTGATCTGTTACTACCACAGGGTGGCCAAGGCCACCAACATTATCGGTTGCACCGCAAGAAATCATCCTTAACATTCCAGCAGCGATTTCTGGCAGCATTTACGAGCTCTTTAAACAGACACCATCTGGCCAGTATAGCTTTCTACAATCTTACACTTCATCGGTCAGTCGCCAGCAGAGACTACCCGTGCTCCCAAACACGCAATACCGGCTGTATCTGCGTGCAGTTAATACTGCAACAAGACAGAAATCTGGGTTCAGTGACCCTCTCCTTGTCAGAACTCCACCAGGTAAGGTGGATGAAATTTCCTCTTCCAAAAGAAATCATTCCACATGGTACATTTCCTGGAAAACATTCCAGGTAAATTTCAAGCTTTGTTGTGAGCTATTTGCAAGAAGTGAAAAGCAACCAGGTGTATGCAGCAATACATTTAATTCAGTAGTAGTGTGTCAGTTGCCCAAACAAGTCCATAAACTGTAGAAGAACTGCACATCACTTTTGAGAATGAAGGTAGAAAAATTTAATAATTTTTTTGTTTTGTCTGCTGTTTTCACCATCACCGATTAGATCCAACAACACCTCCAGTACTTCCCACACCACCACCAGTGCCAGGTAAGCAGCTGATCAGAACTTGTTGAGATACTGACTTACTATGATAACGGTGGCCTTACCGTCACTACAGCAACCAAGTTTCCTTCAGTCAATGCTGTAGTTTGTCTACTGCTGTCCTAGCATTTGTGGGTGTTTTATGCAGATATTTATCATATCCTTTTATGCATCTTTGATGTTATTGTCTTGAAGTATTCTCTGTGGTGCTGGTGCAAGATTTGAGTGTCTATATGTTGATATTGGTTTCCCACTTTGCCATATATCGTATTTCTTTGTGTATAAACCCTCAGCTTATATATGCTTCAAACACCTCTTTGCACTATATAATCGCCTAGGCTAATACACAGGTGGGCTCATTCACAGATGTGAAAAATACATCTGTGTATAAGACAGAAAAGTCAGTTTTTATTTAAATGAAAAATTTCCAATGTTTACCATATTACTGGTGTACATTTGCAGCTGACACGAAAACCAAAAATTGGGATCAAACATCACCACTTTATATTAGAGTAACACGATTGAAAGTCATCAGCGGAAGCAATATTTGCTAGCATGAGTACTACTGGTATGTGAGAATGTAGCACATGCAGATTAGTATGCCTGCAGGCATACCTGGGCTTTTACACTGGTGGGCTTATACATGGAGGAATGCTCTACAATCCTCTTTGTCTTGTTCAGTGTGGCCTATTCCAGCAACATCAAGAATCAGATCCACCAATGTCATCCTCAACATTCCTGGCTCTCCGACAGAGGTACACTATAATCTCATTCTGCAAAGAGCTAATCGCTACATTGTGGTGGGCAGTTTCCCGTCAAGGCGTGTCAAGCAACTACGTAATGTACGAGCTACACCAGGCACCACTCTCCGACTCTTTCTTCGAGCTTTTGATCCAGAATCTGGCCTTTGGTCATCTCTGAGTTCAGTGCTGGTCATCAGTGTGCCTCCAGTGACTCTGCGTAAGCTTCAAACATACTGCAAACATTCCTGCAACTCTCTGATGAACTTCTTAACTTCATCCAGTTAGCATTTTCTTACATGCACCTTCTTACATTTAATTCTACATTGCGCAGTTTAGAACATTTTTGGAGGAAGGGGGAGACTGAACATTAATACAAATGGTGAGGTGAATAGATTTATGGATCTGGGAAATTAGCTTGCCTCTATGTGGCAGGAAGCTTCAAACAGGAATTAGAAGAGTCTGGTTGTAGTTTTTCAGCTTTGATGTGTGTTTTCTTGCCTTCTCTCTGCTTACCAATTAGCCACAACTGCAACAACTCGTAAGTTTGTTTTCAGCAGTTCAAATCACACATTGGAGAGTCTACTTAGTTCATTAACACTTCATGTTGAGATGTATTAATTTTGAAATAATGTTTCAATCTGTTATTGACACAATTGTCTGTGTGTCGCTCTAGTCATAATCTGTTGATGGGTGTGTGTGCGTATGCATAATTACATGCATATATGTGTATGTGTATATATGTATGTGTTGTGTTTATGTGTGCATGTGTGTCAGTATTTCCTCTGCTTTTTCCTTTCCCCCTGAACTTTAGATCTTTAATTTTATGTTCTTCTCTTCCCCCTTTGTACTACAATCTTCTTAAGTAATACAGACACTATTGCTCTGTTTTTTTTTATTCCCAGAGTTTGGTCACTTTTGCACGTTTCATGCGTCTATCGATGCGTCTATGTATGATGTACAACATCTTTCATAGGTTATGCAGTTCCTCCTCTCTTCATTTTTTTTAACATTTTTGTTTTGTTTCACTGCTTTGAGTTTTCTTTTTCGTGTGTATCATCGTTTTGTGTCATTTCAACACAATGCCATGCTGACTGTTTGGTTAATGTATGTGTGTGTGTGTGTGTGTGTGTGTGTGTGTGTGTGTGTGTGTGTGTGTGTGTGTGTGTGTGTGTGCAGACGATGTACAGGTGAACCTAGCTGGAAATGCAGTATTACTAGTCGTTTACAAACTCACTTTTGCAAAATCAGCCCGAAAAATCCACACAGCAAGAACTAGTACTTTTGCCATGTAATGGTTCCTGTTATTTTTACTAAATTTTTTAGGGAGTGTCATAATGGTCTACTAGCAGGGTTTGATTTCTGACAGCATTATCTAGAGACTGTTTTCTTTGCGAATGCATTTGCCATTGAAGCACAACCAACAAGAACTTCAGCACCAGACACTACTGCAGCTCCTCCAAGTAAGGGACAGAATAATTTGTTTCTGCTTGAGCCTTCTTCTGCTTTCAGTTAGCCCTCTGATCATAAATGCAATGATCTGATGCTGGGCGCTTCACTCTTGCATTATGTCTAATGTACAGGGGCAAATGGGCATGTTTACAGCAAAGTCCCCACCTCGAGCTCACATACCCATAAAAGACCAATCATTTATCACAATGCATTGTACCCAGTTTAACTAATAGCTGTTTAGTTTCTTGTCTCTAGTTCTAATTTTTAGAAAGAAAAGGGCACATTCAGTTCAGTTCAATCATCTGTTGTTTTCTTTTTCAGCTACTGCAGATCCAGCTACTCCTCCCACACCAGGTAGTTATCAAAACTGCAAGTTTTACAAGGATGTCATGATTGTATTTGCTATGTTAGACTTGAGGTGGCTGGCTGTTGCCATGGTATCATTGTACATGTACATGTATGGAACATCAGTGGTTGTCTGAATTGTCTACCTGCTCACATGATTTCATTTACAGGCTATGTGGTTACTATAGCCTTGTGGATTACTACGCTTCTCTCAGCCAAAATGGCAAAATAAAAATTGTCTCATTCTCCACTTCTACAATGGCTGACAGACTTCTGTTTTCTGTCACATCTGAACACAGTTGGATTCAAATTGAGCCGTGTTACATCAAGTGTTCTGACTCTAGACCTTCCGCCATCAACTAACCCAAGCATCAGTTATGATCTCTTTCATGTGGTCAGTGACAGCAGGCGGCACTTTTTGACACGGTTTCCATCTTCACGAACCCCAAGCCAGGGATCTGTTCCTGTTCGGTCCGGCACACGTTACCACCTTATCCTGCGTGCTGTGAACGCACAGGAGCGACCATCAGGCTTCACCAGCCCACCACTTGTTGTTAATGTACCCGGTGAGATAGAAAACAACTGTGTCGACAATATTGTGCAGAGTGGCGTATGTGTAATGTCAAGAACCCACTAACTGAGAGTTTTTGTTGGTGGGGAAGAAGAGGAGGAGCTAATGTAGTAGAGATTACAGTATCAACAGCCTATTGGAAAGCTCTGATAGAATGCACTGGCAGGTTGCACTGGCACGGTAGTGTAGCATGTTCTGGAGTGCCCTTATTACAATTGATAGCATATAGCTAAGCAGACTTGTCAAACACCAAGTGAGTCACACAACAAACTGGCTGTGCAGTTCTAGTTTTCAACAAATAGGCCCCAAATTTAGCTGACTAGCTGTCGAAATCACAACTGCTTTCATCTGGCTTGTTTTACTTCCTGCATGTCCATGGATATCAGTGGAGTGTGGTTAATACATGCAGTGCAAAATTCTACAAAATGTAAGCCAGATCAAGAGAAGAGGCATTAAAACCCAGTGAACTCAACCATGACACAGAACTAGTTCTGGTTGATTCTGTTTGATTGCAGTTGAACTAGTTGACAGTTTCACCAATTGCTTCTACACATTTAGGTAAGACATGTTGTGGTAGACAGCTGGTTTTATCTCACCTTGACATTTTCTTATACTTTGTTTTCAGAGGCACCGATACCTGAAGCTCCAGGTAAGCATACTTGAGAGGAATTGAAACAGTGCCAGAGATTTCAGGGAAAGCAGCCAACTGTAAACAGTGGCAAATCAAGAGAGGGTGCAATGGGAGTGTGCCTCCGTCAGTCATTCCCAGTTTTTCTTAATAGTAGAACTTCAGTTAACACAGTATGCATTACTGGGTGCTTTTTGCACGTTGAGAAGCGCACACGTACCAATCATCTATACAAGTACATCACAGCCGATAGTTATATATGCAGTTATATAAACGTTATATATGCTGTTCTTTTGGTGATGATGCATGCATGATGAAAGGCCTCTACCACACCACAGTGATGAAACAGAACAATTAGCCTACACAAGCAAAGTGATCTTAAAGAAATCAGTTTAATAATCTTTCAAAACGAGAAAGTTTAGTCTCAACAAACATAGGGGGTTTTGGTCAGGTGAAAATTGTTTGAAAAAAACATTTTCCACTACTGATATGCCTTATGTTCTAAACCCAGAAAGGTTTGCATTTCAGAAACTTTTGCAATTTTCAAGCAATCAATGAAACCACGAAAGTTTGTTGCTACACAATCAGGTAGAGTTTATCTCCAGGGTGGAGTTACACCTGGGCATTCTTGAGAGACACTGAATTTGTGAAATTATGTGGGCACTGAAGAGTCAAAGGTTAAGCGTGCATTGTGAATTGGATTTCAAGGATTCTGCCTTTACTGTGAATGGTCTGTTCTTAATGTATCTTCAATTGGATCCCTCATTTCCAGCGTGGGTGGTGTGACCATCTTGTAGCAAGAGTGTCAATGTTGTGTTCTTGAAATCTATTGGTAGATTTTTCACTCCTGGGAGTAACCCCGAATACTGTGCGGCTTCACTTGCCAGCGTCGAAGTCCCAACGACCATTACTTTATCGAATACTTCGAGTCTTCCCTGACGGCCGGGAAGAGTTCATTCATGTGGTCCGTGCAAGTAGCCATCCAAAGGACCAGACATTGCCCGTAGCACCTGGTACCATGTATTGGTTTACTGTGCGAGCCATGGATGGGCAGACACAACGTGTGTCACCAAGAGGACGTGTCATCACTGTCAATGTACCTGGTAGGTGGGTAGTTGAGATTATAATGTTGCCAGTGATCAAATCCTCTTCCATTTGGTACTGAGAAACTTATCCAAAACCTGAGGTAAAGTTCTTTGTAGAGATGCTCCAAGCAGTAGATGTGCATCCCGTAGCGTATATCTACATCAAATGTTTGCGCACAGCCAAGAAGACAGTGCCTGCAATTCAGTAACTGCCTAAATGAACAGACGCTGCCGATTACACCTCATACTGTGTATCGCTTTAGTGTATTATATATGGATTGGATGAAACAAGTTGTGTGTCACCAATGGGAGAACTTCTCACTGCTGATGTACAGGGTATGAGGACAGCATTGGTTCACAATTCTTACAGTTATGTGTATAAGAAACTGATTGACGATTTCATGGTTTTTTTTTACTTGGGATGTGATTGTGGTCAACATTCTGCTACCAGTTAGGAAGTGTATGCAGCAGCCACACTGCAGTTATACTTCAGCAGACAACTCTTTCTAAAGATTATGTTGTAATGTGCAGACCCTTGTTTTCTGCTCTGTTTTTAAGCGCTGTGTTGTTTCTACTTCTCTAGAGTGGCCAACCACTCCATCACCAACTGCAATGTCCCCACCGCCAGTACCCAGTGAGGATCCGAGATTCCCAACTCCAGAAATTGCAAATTGATACTTTCAAGCATTAGCATCTTCTTTGTTCAATTGTTTGCTCTCCGACTTTCATTTAAGATAACCTTTTGCATAAGGTTTGCATAGCACATCCATATAGGATATGCTTATGAAGTAGTTCTACTTTGTAAGCATATCCTATATGGATGTGTTATAGAATGAATGGATTGGAGTCTCTGTTCATACTCTGGAGTTAGTTCTTATTGCAGACATGGAAGGGAGTTATTGCCTATTAGTAATGTGTGTATGTGTGTGTGTGTGTGTTGTTTGTGCTATGCAAAATCCATAATTTCAATCCACACTTACAGGCTTTTGAGGTCCAAATGTGTTGCATAATATACCAAGAATGCTAATCAAACAGTACATGCTCCCCCTTCTCCTGGACAATGCACATCAATATATCCACACAGACATAGACTACAACAAGACTACAGCATGCTAAGCTATAGAGGTGGCTAAGACAAAGACATCACTCATTATAATTGCATTGCTGAAATTACAACGAACTTCAGCAAAGCAAAACCAGAATGGCCTCATGTTTGACACATTGGCATAGGGTGCATCTCCAAGCAACATACTCAATTGCCTGGAAAAATCACATGAACACCAAACATGTATGAATTGAAGCAGACCTTCTGTTGGTGTGCAGGTTAGTAGTACTTTTCTGCCAGTGACAACTCTTTGAACATTTTATCGCTTTGAGTGTCTACAAACTTGATGCTTTCTGCATTCATGCTTAGGTAGAGGACTTATATAATTAGCTTGCTATTTAGGTAGGTAGAGCAGTCAGCACTTGCTCCAGAGTTCATATCAAGTTTACTATACAGACTGCCACTTAAAGAAATAGTTATTTAAATGCTAGGTATACCAACAGTGTTGACTCCTTCACAGATGCATCACATAGAATTTCAAAGTCACACTCTGGGAAAGTTCTGTTATCAACAGGCATCTGAGACAGACTGAATGCAGCTCCCTAGGTTCCTTTCCCTTCAGTTTCCGCATATATATTATGTATTACAGATAGTTTGGTTCTTCAAGAATCACTCTAGCAGCATCACACATTGCTTACACATGAATAAACCTCAGTGCCTGGTGCACATACATCGCCCCATCCCCCTTAGCAGGCATAGCATCAAATTTAAGTACACTCCTTGCCATCATGACAGTACGGGCCTACCAACCATTCCCTACATGTATCTGACAGTTGTGGTCACCTGCTGCTGCTATTTGTATTACTGTGTTTTCTCAGATCCATGCAGCTAACCCATGCTATTGTTAAATCCAATCATGTCAAAGAGTTGTTTTGCTCAAATAATTACAGAAGTTTCTTGGATTAACTTAGACTAGATGGCTTTATGCTCCCTGATGAGTATCTGATCTTTCTGTTTGTATTTATAAGCACTTGTTGTCTATTCAATGTCACCGCGTATGGTCACATTTGAATTACCTGGATCAGCGCGCCTTGTCACCTACCAAATTTTCCGAGTCTTACCAGATGGCCGTCGACGGGCTCTGCGTCAGATCCTGTCTTCAGCAAGTCAGAAAAAGGAATCAGTAGGTGTAATCCCAGGAACAAAAGACCAGTTCACAGCTCGTGCCATAGACAAACAGACTGGCTTCGCATCATCATTCAGTAGTGTACTTACTGTAGATGTACCAGGTAAGGCCATAGATGTGCAAGAAACAAAATACAAGCATTGCCTTCTACTGTGGCAGATGTTAGTTATGGCGGATGTTACTTATGCATAATCAAGTCAGAGTTGATTGCTCCTAGTTACCATTGATTCTAATCTTGGAGTGTTTCTGAGTGAAAATCTCCCTTTCTATTTTGAATTGTGGATTAGTGACAAAAGCACTCTCTCCATGTAACCTTTGGACTTATATTGATGTTGAAATTTGACTACATGTATGTATTCTGCTATTTAGAACTGCCAACAACCCCAGCACCAACAACACAGCCGGTGCTTTCTGCACCAGGTGAGGGAATCTATGCATTTCTTCCATGATTTTTTTAACACCTAAAAATTCTCAATCTGATGAAGAGTTTTGATAAGGGTTTAAACAGATATAGGCGCACTTGAGAAAGTTGCAGAAATTGTGAGCAGGTTATACCTGGACTTCTTAATTTTATATCATGACTCCTTCCCTTCTTGTCTTCAGCACACAAAAGGTACGTCAGTGTTTTGTTCTTCTCTCAGTCTATTCAATTAAGTAGTCTAGAAATATCTGTGTTTCTGTGTTTATCTGTTGCAGTTATTTCAGAAGGTTCAATCTCATCCCACACAGTCAGCCTTAATCTGCCAAAATCTACACATCCAGTTGTGTTCCAAATTTTCCAAGTGTTTCTGGATGGACGTCGGCACTTCTTGCGCGAAAGTCGGTCTTCTACAACTCCAACCCAGGTGACAATCAGTGTAACACCAGGGACAGTGTACCACTTCACGGCTCGATCTGTTGACCGTGTTGCACGTATTTCTTCTCTGTTTAGTGACACGCTGATGGTCAATGTACCAGGTAAGATATCTGGACGTAAGCTGCACTATGAGATTTTCAGGATTGTATCATCCATGCATGAGTTGTGAGATAGGTGGAGGGCAATCCAAGAACTTGGACCTGATCCCTCATTTTCAGCTATTAGAGCCAGGACTTGATCTCCAAGCACTGCATCAACATGTACATACAGTGGATTCAAATTAAACCTATAACAATGATACCTGGACAAATGAGAAATTGAGACTGTGTGAACAATTAAGCCATATCAATTGAGCAGAAATGCTGCCATCTTATCAACCTTTTCAGCTCAAACAGCAGCAACTTCACGTGCATAAACTGTAATACAACAAGACTGTTGTCAGTCAACATGTTTAACTTGTGGAGTGCCATATGACAGACATGTCTGCATAATATTCAATAACATCTATTGACCCCCAGCACTTTTCATTTTTGGCCATAGTTGCCAGCATTTCGAAACACACCAGGTTGATGGCATTTTAGTGCGATAAATTTAAACTGTCATCAAATGAGCTGGGTGGATAAGGAGGCACTCTATATCAGGAATGGAGAGAAGGTAGGCCAACATGTGCAAGGAGAACATTATGAGGTGTAGCAGACCTGGAGGACATCCAAATAATTAGGTGAGCCATATGATGCTGTAATCAGTTGAGACTTTTAGGTATAAATCGACAAACCCAATTTCAAGAAGGATTTCTCAAGTTCTCACCTCTAGCCCTTCCCTAGGCCTTTCAAGCCATATACATGCTGTTCTGTCTTGGGTGGATGGCACCTGCTGCTTCAGCAATGACACAATGTGATACTGCACAACACATATTGGTGGTCAGGGGTGACACCAAGAATTAAAATGACCCTAAGAGGGGAGATTATGAAAAAAATTTCAGCAACCTGCCCAGGGAAAGCCCACAACCCCAGAGAACAAAAACCCAGCATAAACATCTGAATATCAAAAGAAAGAATCGACAGCATATTTTGAGAATAAAAGACAGAACGATCCCAGTACTCTACATTATGACTGCCACAATATCCTTGCTTGGACATATCAAGAAGGGTGGTGGGCAGGAGGGCACTGATGTTTCAACTCAAAAATCGCGGTCTCACCTACTGAAGCTTGACACACAATGGTCTCTTCTCCGTGCCACTATGTGTCCCCCTCTTTTAGACATGTGTAATGCAGCTTCAATCCTCTTGCTGCCATGGTTACCAGGTACTGACTGCTGCCAACAAGAATAGCCTTCTCTCTTCTTTTCTGGTGCTCAGCTGGCACTGAGAAAGGACACTTCCTTCCATTGTTTAAACTATTAGATAAAATTCTAGCCGTGATGAGCGGAGTTTGAATCGGTCTGTTGTAACCCAAACACCATGATATGTCTGTCAAATGACATCATGCAGGTATAAGTGAATGCAAGGGAAAATGGCTGTCCAGTACAGAGGGTTATAGGTTGCAATTTTAAACTTGTTCCTTAGAAGGGTGATATGAATGTATTATAATCAATTTTTATCTATGACTTCAGGTGGCAGTGGGTGGAGATACTCTAGAATTATTGCACAATACCCATAAATCTGTTTTGCACTCAAATATTGCAGTTCAGCAGCGGACACAGGAGTATAAAGTCGGTGATACAGTAGCAGTACTGCCAACATCACCAGTTTCTCCCCCCTGTAATTGGAATCGTGAAAATGGAAGTCTTGACACAACTAGAATGTTTCCGCTAGCAAACGGTTCACTTCTTATTTTGAACACCAAAATTCATGATGAAGGAATCTATCTTTGTCGACTGATGACATCAGGAAACAGGACAAGATTGGCACCATTACATGTCAGACTGGTTGGTAAGTCATCAAGTTTGAGGTTTTTTCTTGAAGCTGTTGGGTATGTGGAAGTTTGGAGTCACTTTATGAATTATGGTGGCACATGCACATGTCCTTTGAATGTGGTGTTAAAGTGGTAAGCCTTCTCTTCCATTTTGTTGCTTGGGTAATCTGCACAGAGTCACACGAGGAAATAATATAATTTTGGGGCTTGTTGGACAATTTGTCAGGTTATGAAATTTGCTGGTTGAACATCTCGATGTTTAGTCGGACACAATGCAAGAAGGAAGAAGGGGACAGGAAGGGGGTGTTTAGAGATGTGTGCACAACATCAATAATGGAACACTGAAGGCTACAAAGAAGAAGAAGAAGAAGAAGAAGAAGAAGAAGAAGAAGAAGAAGAAGAAGAAGAAGAAGAAGAAGAAGAAGAA
>JAOWAW010118753.1:0-24118 GCA_028565695.1 Nicola tetela
CCCCCCCGTACTGCAAGTAATCCCCCCCCCCCTCCCGGCTCATGGTGTATATGTATATCCATGATCAAAACAAAGCGACGAACTCCCCGCGTGAGAAGCGATCAGCACAGATAGATATAAGGATGAAAGAAACAGAGGCCATGAATCGCCAAAACACCGTGCTCCGATTTCGATCAGGGGCCATATACAATTCGTGATTATGATGGATATGATAATGACCAGTGTGTGAGGGAGCAGGCCTTGATGGAACGTGTTTCTTATTAGAGTGCAGACACGTGACATGACAGCTCTAGCTACAGGAGTCGGGCTGACGGGACTGACTGGGCCAGCCTGAGACGCTTGATTGCTCAGCTATCAGATCAAAATGTACAAACATAATTATAACGAGAGCATGCGGCCATGTATGAGACAATGAGTAATTGATTATCGTATCACGATCATTTTTCGTACCAGCCTCCGGTCCTACATCCTAGTACATATACCTGGTTGTGGCTATTATTACAATGGCCTCGCCCCAAGAGGGGAAACCCCGAAGCATCTTCCAGGTAGAGCCTCACAGGTTGCGGTTTGCTTTTGTGGACGCAAAGCTGTGTCGAACTGACGGTGTTGACAGCATACCGATCCCCCTAATGTACAAATTTCGAAATTTCTACCATCGCGCAGACATGCCGAACAGCATCCTTCTCTCAAGGTGTTGTCTCTCCTTCGTCTAATGACAGTACACAGCTCTAGAGGCAGATAGATTAACTTCTAATACAGGTAGTCGATTCTGTTGTGTAGCGCCCAGTGCACGACTAGCGATTCTGACACTGGAATGAGCTCAAGTTGCTCAGAAGCACAATTGTCGTCGAAGCTCGCAAGCATAAACGGTCTAGGGTGAATCGAGCAGGGTGACGATAAGGCATGATAAGGACTAATGACTACATCAATTCTGTCCCACAATTTCCGCTCTCTGCCTGAAGCTAAAACTGCGCTCACTGCCGCTACAAAAATTAATATACTAATTTTTAGACGTGAGCTAGCAGTTCACTATTGGTGATGCCTCGCCGTGTCGATCGTGACTACAGTCACCTGAGTCGCTCGCCCACCCTTATGATCTTTGGACTGACCTACTCCTCTACCCGTGTCGCAACGAGGCACGAACGAACGAAAACGGCGGCTCGTTCGTGACGCTGTCCGCCGAAATCACATTGCACAGAAGCGAGCAGCGGGGCATTCGCCTTGAGCATGTTGTAACATTTCAAAGGGAAAGGCCGTATAGCGGCTCGCTTACGTATGCGCAATGCTCGCCGCATTATCAGTTGCGGCCAAGAAGGAGCTAACGTGACGCGCGCGTACGGCAAACGTGACGACTCGCTCGTACAGCGCACAGGCTCGGTCATGCTCGAAGATACACAATTTCGCGAGGAGATCACGTCTCCGCTCGATATTACAGTCCATCGACAAACTATCCTACCGCTTCGACAAGAAGAGCCTGCAGCTGGCGGATGAAAATCACTCTCGATTTCTCAGCTGAACTTTTTAGTGCGAGTTGAGTCTGCTCCTCATCGTTTCTGTGTGTGAGCTTTACAGCGCCGTTGGCAGTGAATGGGCTTCACTGCTAAGGTATAGCGACTCGAGCGGATGGCCGTTTCTCTTGGACGGTTGATGAAGTTCTACCTAGCAACCTCGAACTTGGACTCTATGAGTGAGGTATTAGACGGCGATGACGCGGCAAGTCAGAGCAAAGCCCCACGCTTCGGCGACCATATCGCAAGGCAAGAGCTTCAAAAAATCAAGGAGATTCTCGCCAGCGCGGAAAATCGCTCGTCGACATCCGTGGACAGCATGGACCTGGAGCATTTGGGAGGTGAGCTAGGTTTAGCCAAGGCAGAAGCAGCTAGCATAGCAGAGTCGATGCTAAAGGCCGCCTTGCAAGAACCTGGTGGAAACTATCAGCCAATAGCTCAGATGAGTGCTACAACGGCTGGTGGCGGTAAATTTCTACCCACCACGGAGGACGATTGTGAAAAATTATGTCGCAGAGAGGAATTGGAGGAATTGCAGTGTCGAATTTGCGAAGATTTTTTATGCCAGCCGACCACCCTGCAGTGCGGTCACACCTACTGCGCTTCATGTCTGGAGGACAGCCCGCCGGCTCCCTTAACACCCGTGTCGTCCGCGGCAGGAACCTGCCTGTGGCCAGGATGCCATGGACTTCTCTCTCGAAGGGATCTGCGAATCAACCTTACGCTATCAAACGTTTTAGGAAAGTGGTATCCGAGGGAAGTTGAACGAGCAGATTGCAGCCGACGAGCACGAATGAAAATGTCCTCAGGACAGTTTGCCGAAGCTTTAGTGGACTACAACAGGGCATTAGAAATAGGTAAGAAACGGTCAAAGTGACCTTACTTGTGAATTCGGCGCTATTCCTTATGATATCCAAATTTGCTTGTTTGAACGGCTGTTTTTTATTGGCCGTTCTGGAAGAATTCCAAGTACTTCAAGTTCAAAGTAGATCAGGGAACCCAAAGTTGAGCAACGCAAAAGGGGTTCTCCATTGAATGCAAGTTAGATTGGACTTGCCATCAACAAAGTACTTCCATCTCACATGCCGATGTTTCTGCTCTCGTAAGGAAAAACACTGAACATTCCTGTGATGCCATGTCTGCCATGACTGGAATTCAGTCCAAGTCTTGATAGTGAATGTGTACCAGTTTCGGCCCAGCAATCAATGGCTTGGCTAGCATAGGCATATCCAAAATCCACAGGCAACAAGTTTGTTTTCTTTCCAATCAACTGTGCATGTAAAATGCGGTAGTGTATACGATTTTCTCATTTGGGAGCAGTTCATAGCTATGATGCTCAGGTGTGTCTATGCAATCAGCAGAGCAAGCAGTTTGATTCTGAGAGAGCGACAATGATCTCCTCTGCTCCATTCAGTGAGTTTCAAAAGTATGGGGAGGAAAATGTTATAACTGTAGTGTGTAAACTTTTTGAAGACAACAGAACAATTTACTATAGACTGTGAAGGTAAGACAAAATGGTGACCACAGAAAAACAGCAAAGCGTTCCAGCGTCTACGAGTCTTCTGTTGCATGACAATTCTGTTTGACCTGAGAAATCTTTAAACATTTTATTGCAAACATGGTTCACATGAGTGTTGACAGAGATGCAGGGCCAGTGTAGCTCGTTGTGGAACAGGGCAGTTTAAAGTATGTAGCCATAGATGTACCAGCTGGTTTGGAGTATATTGGTTTTAACTTCAAGTGCTTGGAATTCTTTCAGAAAGCAATGAATATTCAGACAAGAAACTTTGGTACACACCCTGGTAGAGCACACCATGCCCATTGACAGAGAACCTTTATTAGCAACAGTACTTAGTAGATGAAGGAGTCATTTAGCAACAAATTACATCTCTTCCTGACGTGATACCTCAACTTAGGTGCACATAATCTGGCCACAGAGCTTGCATCAATTTACGAAAATGTTTGCCTGTCTCTAGACTGAATGTCCGTGTGCTGGTACCCTGTCCATGGACCTTGCCTGGGTTTATTTGTGATAGCTGGGTCAGTTGATGACAAAGCATTTCTGCTCTATTTACCAGCTCAACCTGATCCAAAGAAAAACACCTAAATTTGGATACATGAAGATGATTCCCAGCACACCATTGACACGATAATATATGTATCCCAGCCTTGACTTATGAAGCCAGAGGCATTTCTGGCGAAACATCTCATGAAAAATATTTTCTTTGGGCTTATGTGCTGGTAAATCCTCTTCGTGTTATGATCATCACTACCCAGTCATGCTCTCTCAAGCCCTATTCAAAGACATTTTCATCATTGCATGTTCTATGATATTAATTTCTCTCATTTCCAGATCCCAATAACGTCCGTCTTCTCAGCCAGCGATCGCTAGCATCATTGAGCCTCCGTCAGTACCAGGACAGTTTAGCAGACGCAGAGCATTGCTGCGAGCTTCAGCCTCACCTAGCTGAGGTAGGCTGCATTGTCTTTTCACTGACAATTGGGATTGTCTACAGAATTGGGGCTTATTCTGCATAATTGCAGTGACAGTCATCCTTGCAGTAGCAGACATTCTTTTTCTTTTGAGGTGTTTTGGTAGCTTTCTCTGAGAAACGTTTGGTTCTGTGTCAGCACTTCCACACTTACTGACAGTCATTAAAGGAAAAAAATGTAATAAGTTAGTGTGTCAAATTTCTTTCGTGTTTGGATTTGTTGATGGCGTCAACTGTTTTGCTTGGACACAGGGTTTCTATCGCCGAGGCATAGCACACTATGCATTAGGTCATCTGGAGAGTGCTGTGTGTGACCTCCTACAGTGTGCACGACTGCGACGAGCAGCTGAGCAGGACATAGTGAATGTATTAACTTCTGTAAGTGTCCGTGGAGCGCAGTGAAGAGAGTTTGGTCTCTCTGTCAATGTTAACACGGAAAATGTTTCTTGCAGGCTGTGTGCAAGATGGTTTTGTCTCTAACACAGTTGGGATATGTATCATCAAACCGACCCATGTCCCAAAACAGGTCATTTGAGACTTTTGCATCACACACATACACACACACTTACACAACACACACACACGACACACTGACTCACACACCTACACAAACACACGCATACACATATCTACACACATACACACATCTACAAACATACACAAATATATACACAGACAAGAATACATTCGTGGGTATATAGATGCACACAGTAGTACTTGGATACATGCATGGACTTTTCTGCGCCTTGCCAAATCAATCGAGTTTATTAAACACCATCCTTGCTTAATCGCCACATTATGAGGGCAGAGATTTTAATAATTCCCACAGTGATTATTTGAAGAAGTACGGTGTGCAGCGGCTAATCACCACATGTACAGGTCCGAGTGGCTGAGCAGGGATGGGCTGCATTTGGCTTCTTGTCGTCAGCTAGCTTAGTACATAGCCAGCATTCAAAGATACTGTGTATGCCCATGGGCGTACACTAGGTGCTTGCTACTGCTGTACCATATTCTTCTGTATAGAAGCCCTGGGCTCATATTCAAATGCCCCATTTCCTAGGCTCATATTCAAATGCCCCATTTCCTGGCCTTTTACATGGGTGAACGTATACATGGGTTGAAATGAGGGCAGTGTTAAGTTTTCTGTGGTAGGAAACCGAGAATCTTTTCCCCTGTCTCTCAAAGTCAATCAATCAAAGATAAAATTTATACAGCTTGAAAGGGATTTTGTAGCAGGATTGGCGCATGCAACTAACCTTCCCTGAAGGTGATAATATCAAGATTTCAACATCAGCCAGAAGCTGTAAAGCTACTGATAGAATTTAAAGATGGGCTAATACACAGGGGGGGGGGGGGTATACACGTGTGGCCTAAGGACTGCAGTGTTGACACGGGATTATACACAGGTGGGCTAAGGACTGCAGCGTTGACATGGGATTATACACAGGTGAGCTGAGGACTGCAGCGTTGACATGGGATTATACACAGGTGGGCTGAGGACTGCAGAGAATACGGTACGCTGGTAGGACTTTCCTTAGAATTTTGTCTGGCTGTTACCTTTGTAATAACCATGATAACCTTAAAATATTCGGGTCTGTTGTCACCAAGACAACAAACTGCCACTGAACAATAGCCAAGCCAAGGAGCTCTAGCTTAGCATCTCATCTTTATCTTCAAAGGAGGAAGAAAGTGGAAGCAGAGGGTGCTGTTTACAGATTTCCAAGGTTCAGAAGGCTGTAATTTAGTGACCAACGGAGCTTAAAAAGCTGGTATTTAGCGAAGAAGCTCTTCGTCAACAGTGGTTTCAGAAAAGCTGATTGCAAGATGTCCTTGTTTTTTACGCTTGTCCTTGGCCTCTCCAGTTTCTCCTTAGCTCAAAGATGAAAGCCCCTTTGTCTGGATTTTGTAAAGTTCAAAACTAAAATCTAGGAAGGCTGAAGTCTGATGGGGCTGATTTTTGGTGTAAATGGAGTGCATGAGCCACCAAGTCTAGAACTTTGATGACAAACAGGGCTACTCTTCTTGACTTGGTAAAATTGTGTGTTGAACTTGGCTCCCACAATTGAGTAATGCGTATACTTGGAGGCATTTTATCTAGTAAATAGAGCATAAGCAATAGGCAAGAGTTGATTATGTCATTGAACGGGATGTCTATAGAGTGATGTTCATCAATAACAAAATTATTGTTAGGGAATGATAACACACCAGTGGACATTCAGTGGAATCCTTCGTGTGCAATGGGCTGCATGGGCTGGCCGTGTGTTTAAATGTATGTGATTGCCACTTATTCTTGGCAAAGCACTTTCTTGCAGAAACTGTGGACAACAGTTGGCATGAGCTGCCCCAACTGCTAGTTATGTAAAACAATGGTGCATTGCTTACTGGCAAACAACTGAAAATGCACACCTGGAGAGGAATTTCCTACAGTAAAGAAAAGCTAAGAAGGCAGCGATACTAACAGATTGCCTGGGGATTTTATTTTGAACTTTCAATATGGAGAAAAGCAAGTAAGGCAAACTAGAATTAGCACCATTTATGAAGGTTTTAATCTATTGTTGTGGTGAAAGTCACCACAACAATAGATTAAAAGTTAATGGAGATTCAAATCATTGTGCTGTCTCCTATGAGCAATGGCCCGTTGTCACAGCGATTTAGCAAGGATGGTGGGAATGGTGCATTTGACCTTTGATGAATAAGGGCGTAGCCACGCTTGGTGCATATCATGCGGCCGCTCGTAATCAGTGACCCGAGTGTGGCTGAGGAAAATGGTCGACTGATTGATATACTAGTATTAGATGTGCTCAGCTCTATACATCAGCTCAATGTCAGTTACTGTATATGTACTTCGTGGTACATAAGAAACAATGCAAGAGAACTGCAACTAAGGGAAGCAAGAAAAATGCAGAAAGACCCTGGTACTATAACTCAGGAAGAAGAGAAAGAGAAAATTAGGGTTTGTCTTTCTGAAGCTGCAAATGTCTATGGCTATACACCACTTGTGGGAAATGCGCAGAACAGCCCTAATACGGATGGACTCTTGGTGCTCCAACTTCCCAGTGTTCTTCTCTGATGTTGACGGAGTGCTCATCATTCTTTCTGCACAACAGCACCTATACATGGCTGACAGGCGTATACAGACTGATGCCGGTCTCCAGTCATAGCTTCCTTTGCCAAGGTCAATGAATCAGGCACAGAATGAAGATGTTCACTTGTTTAGGGCTGGATGCAATACAAGCAATCTTCCGCCAGTTGCGTCGGAAGTTGATCTTGAAAGTAGCAGAGTCTTTTCCAAGCAGCAAGGCATCTGCTACTTGTAGGGTCTTTGCCACTACTAGCTGAGTCTTTTCCTCAAGGCATTACCATTGGGAATTTTAGACTCTCTTTTCCAGCTGTGGGTTTACCCAGCTCTTGTGCTAAGTCATTCAAGTCGTTTCTTTTGCACTATGCTTTTAGCACAACTAGCGGAAGTGTATTTTATACACACCAGCCTACCACCAAAACCCATCCCAAGCTACCACCAAAGCCTTCCAAGGTCGTACTAGTGTAAGAGAATGTATGTGAGGCATTTTGTCTCCAACAGAAACTTACAGTTGACATGGTCTTCAAAAAGTTGAATTTTGATGAAGAGCATGCCCGAGGCGAAAAAGTTTTACCCTATTTGACCACTTTGATTGTCATCTACTGGCATGTCCGCAGTATGTGTGTAGGGATGGGTGGCTGAATTGCCATGTCCAGTGGAGTTATCACTTTCGGTGGTAAAGTCAGTGCAGTATGTGCTATGTGAGGTACAAATCATGAGATATTCTGTCCGTTTGAAGGTGCACGAAAAGTGTCTTGCCGTGGTGTTTGAAAGTCGTGAGATTGGGTGAAACAATTGGCTTCACTGAATTAGTAAAAGTGCAGTGTACAGTGGTCACCATCAAACGTGCAACACCCTTTGCTGTTGAAAAATATCGCCCGGTGTGTAGTCTCCTAGGGTAGATTCATTGATCAAAATAAAACACCATCTCCAGACTTCACCATACAGTGGAACTTGGTTACTACGTACTTGGCTTGGTACATACACTCAGTTAACACATACTTTTGGGCAATAACTGAACAGCAGGTATCGCAAATGCCATACATGATTTTTGGCTAAGATGTACTTTCAGATAGAACGTACTAAAATGCCCTCCTCAGCGGAAAAATTTCCGGTTAGTACATACTTTTTGTAGTTGGCATCCACAAATCCTCAGTTCTGTGTTTCCTGTTGACTTCAGATCTTGACGTCAACAGAAGAGGTACTTCCAGTTGAGTTAAATCCATTGAATTTATGGAGATTTTAACTCCTACCGCATGTACATGATGAACATGTGCACATGCGATGTTCCACGTATAGTCAATCATGCAGTACGTACTTCGGTTAGTTTGTACTTATTTGGGATTCCCTAGGTGATACGTCTTATCCGAGTTCCACTGTAGTTTCCTGCAGGCTGTTTATATCAAGTCTGTGACAATGGATTCCCTGGCACATGGGGTATCTGCACACCATGATCAAGCCAAACCTCTGTCCATGGATCACAGTGCAAGCCAGAGGATTGGCCTCCCTATACATTCCGTGCTTCAAAGAGTTCACAGCCATTGAAGTTGGTGCTTCAAAGAGTTCATAGCCATTGAAGTTGGTACTTCAAAGAGTTGACAGCCATTGAAGTTGGTGTTTGGTTGCTTTGTTTCATTCCAGGTTCTGCAAGACTATTTCCGTGATGTTTTCCCGGCAAAAAGTGTTCCAGGGACTGTTGAACTCATACAGGATCTCCTCAGCAGAAGACTGACTTCTGGTAAGTGGTGCTTTTGGAAGTGCTTGTGGCAGTTGTTTTATGAGCCTCATAATTAGACTGTTAGCCATTAACCATACCATGATGAGGTTGTGGTGGTATGGAGGTTTATGGAAGGGCAGGGAATCAAATTTAAAGTAAATCTATTTTCGCCATACAGAGTCAGACCATGCTGAAAAAGCAGACATTTGAAAGATAAAAGAGGCACTTGCGGACAAATGGACTTTGCCCCTGTATGGTCAAAGTGGTTAGTTTTACAATATAGCCTCTTCACTCTTGATCTACAGACTGCTCTTTCTCATGTTTCTTCTACCCCTGTACAGGCGCTTGTGAGTGCAATCATTAGCATAGACATCTTGTGATCATTTTCATGGCAGCCTGCATGGCCTAGATGCCGAGATATGTATGCAGCGTGATGCATGGTTGTTCAAATCAGATGACAGATCATGCTAAGCACGACAAGTCTGCGTCATGTACATGTATATGTACAAGCTGTCTCCTGTTTCATCAGATTCTGCCTGATTGCTGGTGAAGATTAACATACTGCACTCAGGTCTGTTAAGGCATGGCAAGGCACTGCAGCCACGGTAACCATATGCAGGAGGCAAAATTCAATTGGGGCACCTTAAAATTATCTTTGCAACTGTCACAACTGATGCTAACTTCGCCGCAATCGTATAGTGATATATGTAGGGTCAAGTAGCGTAAGGTAATCAAGAGCATACTCCGACTGGGACTGGAAACAAGGAAGCCTGTTGTAACTGAGCAGGCCGGCTGTGAGGAAGAAGACTCCTGCGGCCTCTGTTTTTTTTCTCTTCAGTCTAGATGATGGGGGAAGTCTTTCCATTTTTCTCTGTGTTCGCCCCTAATTGGTAGGACACAAAAGAAATCTTTACCTCTTCGCCTTGAACCAAAGCGCTCTAACTCTACTAGTTCCAGTTTGTGTTCTAGAAGCACTGATCTCTAAACAATGGCAGATGAAGAAGAAGCACCTTGGCAGGTAAAAAAAGTTCCCATTTGAAGAAACCACGGGAATGATGGTCGAGTCTAAGGATTTTTAAGGAGTATTGTTGTGTAGTGGAACCAATGCTGGGTGAGTGAACAAATCGACCATGTAGAATCATATCATATCACATGATAGAACCTGGCATTTCTACGAGGACATGCATTTGAGCAGATGAGGATGAAAGTGCGTCGCAATCATTTTTTAGGAAATGCGTTGTTAATCTTAGCCTTTAACGAAGTCCTGTACCAAATTTTAAGATACCACAATACCCGGAACATGTTCAACGAAAATGAGGGTCTTCCATAGGTTAGGTATGCCTTATCTGACCTGAGCAGAAGGGACTTAAAGTCATGGGTGGAATGTTTACTTTTCAGCATGGTCTGGCTTCATATGTTTCAAGACTAAAGATTGTTTGTAAGAAATAAGTTGCATTCATCAGAGTGCTGAAGAGAAGAAGCTGACTAAAGGAGCTTGTTTTAGTTGTAAAATACTGCATCAAGCAATTGTGCATTGTCACCCTTTGCACAAGTGGGGCCAAGGGGAATAAGCTAGTGGAATGTGTGTGTGTGTGTGTGTGTGTGTGTGCGTGTGTGTGTGTGTGTGTGTGTGTGTGTGTGTGTGTGCAAGGATTGATTGTGGGTTGTCTTGGTATCACTCATGTATGTGTGAATGCATGCTTAGTATGCATTGAGGGGAACATCTTAGAATCCGTTTATCGTGGAGGTCTGTTAAAGTCCTTGGATGGAAAAGCTGTAAGGACCATGCTTAAGGATTGTATTTGCATACCTTTCAGAGGCAGGGATCTGCTAAAAACACTAGCTGGTGGCACTAGGCCTTAAGAAGTATAAAATCACTTGTAGATACTAAATGTAACTGATTTCATAATGGGGTTTGAAATCCATTTTTGTTTGGGAATTGAAGAGTTACATTAAAAAAAAAAACAAACAAAGTAGATGACATTGCATAGGAATTGGCATCAGTGTCATACATTGCATAGGAATTGGCATCAGTGTCATACATTGCATAGGAATTGGCATCAGTGTCATACATTGCGTAGGAATTGGCATCAGTGTCATACATTGCTGTGGGCCTGCTGTTAGATCTCCACTGAGTATCAACGGGGCTCCACAGAAGCTCAGAAATAAGCAATTACTTTCATAGATCATAACTGTGAAACCCCCAAGAATAGTTGCCATTTGATTGCCAAAACATTCTCTAAGCTCCAGACACTTTAGCATGCGAGTGGCCTGGCATTCCGTTGCATACCTTGCTGTGCAAGTTAGCAGGCAAAACCAGCTTTGACTTTAGGGAACTGCTGCTTTCATGTCTAATCAGTTTGCCTGTTTGTTTCAGAAACCACTGTAGAAACGAGCTTCCTTTTCAATCTCCTAACCTTTGTTGGTCACTAATCACAGCCTTGCAAACCTTGCTAATCTGTCAACAGCAGCCCCTCCCCTGCTTTCTCTCTTCCTTCAAATGGAAAAGAAACAGCACCCAAACTCCTTGGCCACAGACTGGCAGTCTTGATAACAACAGATTTAAGGTTATAGATGTTTAAAAGCCAGGCAAAATTCCTAAGAAATTCTGCTAAGAGTAACGACTACCACATATAGTAAAAGTGAAAGCACTGTAGGGTACATTGTATACTGGTATACTGACCATAGTATAGTGTACATTGTATACTGGTATGCTGACTGTATAATCTACAACAGAGAGATGTGCTGGTATGTGTGGTTCCGCAGCCAGCACAGTGCATGTAGATCTATGTTGATCATCTGCATTATGATCAAACAGGAAGCGCAACTGAAGTTCCTGAGGGTGCATTCCAATTCCTAATGAGGTCTTCCAGCTTCTACTGCACTCAGTCATGGTACTACATTTTGCAAGCGTTAGAATGCTCAATCAAACAAGGAAATTTTTGCACCTGCACACTTGCACTCGTCATCGATCATCACGCAAGTACACGAGTACACAGGTACACTGTACCTATGTAGGCCTACATTCCTGCCTCAAGGTGACGGAAGTAGGCTAGTGATAAGCAATGATAAGGGCTAGCCAGATATATGTGCAGAGTATGGCTTGGTGGGCTTGGTGTTGACCATTGCGGTCAAGGTACGAGGAGCACTAGTGCTGCGCTGCATGACTGAGCATCATCGATGCATCAGTACAATCTTCAGCCCAAGTCAAGTTGATGCGTTTTTTTTGCCCAAGTTTTGCAGTATACAACAGAACATTCTGCAACTTTAGAGACTTTAAACCCCTTAATTCATGGTTTTGGTTGACAGGCTACCAAGGTGAGCGACAGAGGCTCATACTGGCAAAGCATGGCTTGTTGTGCAAGAGAAACCTCATGAAAAACAGAGAAGGAGGAGGCAATCCTTAGGCTTTCTATGATTTCTCAAAGTTTGTTCTCAAATGGATAGTGAACGGTACTACTTAAGAAGCTAAGAGTTTCTATCGATCGAATATGACCTCAGCTAAAACAGAAAATCACCAGACAAACTGTGCTCAATGTTCAGTGAGGGTACCAGCGACCACCAAACTTGGCAAAAACAGGAATTTTCACTCAAACGTCCTTTGGTTAGTATTGTGGTAGGATAAAAAAAAACTACATCTCAGGGGTAATGACTGCGGATTGGAAGGAGGATTTTTAGAACGAGTTGTTTGAAAGGTTACTGTGGTATGTTTTCTTCACCTGACAATTTCGACAATGAGCTTCTAGACCAACATTTCCCAAAGTTTTTTCAACCTTCCCCATACCCACTTGTACATAGCACTGGTGACGCCAGTCCCCGATTAGAATGTATATGATTTCTGGCATTCCTGGTGATGGAAACTGACCTAGTTCTCACTTCAGGTCATTCCCATGCATTTCCTTAATGTTTAAATGTGTGTTAGCATCAATTACAACCAAAAGTTGGCCCAGTGTGGGGACCACATAGTGTATGTATTATCATGATTGTCCTGTTTTATATACATCTATATTTTCTTATTTATTTATTTATTTCTATATCCGTATATAGAATGTTTGTCAAGCTTTGGTTTGGGGGAGGGGTTTTAGCCCAGTTATGTTTACGAAGTGCAATCTCATGACACACCGCCGGGCTTCTCTGACCATCCCAGAGTATGTGCGGTCAGGCACTTTGTTTTGATGGTTCTATGAATGGGCTAAGGTACTCTTGCTATGTTTTCAGCGTGTAGCTATTGTGATTGCATGATTGAATTTTTCTCTTCACCAATACAAAGTAGAGAGTGCAAGCTTTTGTTTGGCTTGTTGTTGTGGAAAAAGGGCAAAGGGAAAGCAAGAATTTTTGCATTTTCGAAAACATGGAGAGCTTTGTCAATATGGGGCCTCGTGGGAGGCGGCAGATTGTTGCGAGAACATCACCTTTCTAAGCCATTGTTCTAAGCTGACATATAGGCGGGTTTGTCACCTTCGTACCTCAATTGTACCCTGCAGATTGTTGGAATTTTTGTCCAGTGCTATAGATCAAGGGATACATGCACATGTATTTATGACCACTAACTTTGAAGTGCTTGCATCTCTTGCAGAAGGACCCTTCTGTAAATTGCCTCAAGAAAGCCTTTGCACACTTGGATATTGAAAGACAAACTATAAAAGAAAGCCTGCTCCTAACAATACGTTCTATGAACTTATACCCATGAAGGTACTATAGCTTACTCTATAGCTGTCGCTTGTAGCTAATACATGTATGCATCGTGTAGGCTGACATGTACACACGTGAGCACTGGTGATGAACATCATGTGGATGTCTATACAGGCATGGATCGTGGTGATAGAGCTGTGAATGGCGAAAACAAACAAGCGGGTTGCTGCATTATAAACATTTTAGCGTGTTTGCAACCATGGCTTGTTGGCTAGTTGATGTGTCACTCATAACCAAGGTGCTGTGCAGTGGATGTACGCCGACAGCCAAAGGGAACTACACAATCATGCCTGTTTGTCGCCTTTAGCCAGTGTCTCTCTGAAACAGCAGCAGAAGAATAGCTGTGCACTCCGATCAGTCCCTAAGTTTTGCCTTGCCATTGTATGCCATTGTCTGTTCAGTTGATTTACTTAGCTGTAATGATATTTAACACAATTTTACTGCACTGTGACTTACAGTTCTGTCATTTTTTGTCTGTCCGTCTCTTTCTCTCTCTCTCTTTCATGCTCACTCTAGGCTGCTGCCGTCAAGAAAAATTCCAACATGTGGTTTCTGCTGTATCTTTGGGAAAGCCACAAGTTGATGACGTGCTGTGTCCCCTGTGCTATCAGTAAGTAACAACCAGGCAGACATTATGTTTCTTGATGTTTCTGTGAATACATTTTTCCCTCATTCCAGTGGGGTATCTTCCTTGTTTTTATATGCAATCTACAGTAAAGCCTGCGTATAACGACCAACCGTTATAACAACTACCTGCTTGCACCGACCAATTTTTTTGTGCATGGGTAGTTCTTTACTCAAATTGTCAGTGACCGTGCCAAACCATGCATGAAGCGTTATTTTGCCCGAGTACAATGACTGTGTACGTTACCCTTCATTTTAACATGTACATGTAGAGTCAACGTGACGGACTGCATCTACTTACGGCGTGTTACATCATCAGCTAGCGTGTGTGTACATTGTATTTGGCAGCACCAGTACCTGCACACACTGGTTGTTTCAATAAAAATCTTCAAGAGTACTACATGTACATGTACACAGATACAGATTTTTTTGGCATGTAGAGTCTATAATGTGCAGAAAGCAAGGCCATACATGCAAAAAGCTCATAAAGACACACCGTTTATGATTGTCCGCAGTATTATATAAAAAAGATCAAGCAGAACTGAGGTTGGCCTCGGCATAAATGAGGTCAACTGGTGAAAGTTCTAAAGCCCTGCGGCAGAGAGTATGAGACCCTCGCACATAGCGAATCACCACTCATGCCAGGGAGAAGGTGAGACAGCAGTGGAGCCAGGAGATGACCCAGCTTTACTACTTGTTATGCTTGAGTGCAAGTGAGGCAGCCAGCTTCTTGAGAACAATATTGGCCTCGGCATCCACTCCACCACCCGCAGAGAAGACCAATGGCGTGAAGAAGCCATGCTCAACTTCAACGATGCGCTCCACGTATTCACGTTTCTTTGCCTTCTTGAAGGACTTGGAGAGTGAGTTGAGGCTCCTGGACCGATAGCTTGGTGCATGAGGATAGAACACCCTCGTATCAAAAGACGCGTTCTGGCTATCAGTCCAGAAACCTTGCACCCGTATGTTGGCTAGAGCATCCAGCTGGGTGTTGGTAGAACAGAGACTGAAGGTCTCACTCGTTAGAGGCAACAGTGGTGGTTCTACCTTGACATCATTATGCACCTCCTTGAAACATTTGGCCAGGAAGTCTGTGGTGTCGTCATGGCGCATGTTGATAAAATCCCTGAGCTTGCAGATCTGCGCATGCTGGACAGAGTATCTGGCTCTGCATGGACAAGTGGACAGCAGGTTGTCAACGGGCCATCCATAGCGAAGGTGTACGAAGTCATGGAAGTCAGACTTGCACTCGAAATAGCAGCCATGCTCCACAATCAGGATGATCGTCAAAGGGCTAGAGGCACCCTTTAGGCACGCAAGCTCCATGGCTCGATGCTTCAGTTCTGGCAGGCGTTGGCTGTCACTGACAGGTCCAACTGGTGGCACCTCCATACAGCTTCCTTAGCAGCATGATCAGGGTCGCCGGAGCAAGGCAAGCGTGTTTCACCATCTTGGATGAGGCTCGTGAGGTTGGCAGTGCATTCGATGGAGTCAGAGTGCTTGCAGCTCGAGTTAGCCATTGGGTCATTGAAGGACATACCCCCATAGGCTGAGGACAATGTCAGTAGGTCAAACTCAAGGTCATTTGTCTGGTGCTTGATCAGCTTCGGGAGAAGCTTCTGGCGGATTGAGTCATGCAGCGGTTACATGTGGTTGCCTGCTGTGGGCATGCTGTGCTGTATGAATATCCAGCAGAGATGTAGCTATACACTGCATGTACATGTACACAGATACAGATACACTGCATGTACATGGACAACATCTAAGTCTACTTGTAGCATGATCACGTACGTTGCCTTTGTAAGGGACTTGTGTAGAAAGGCCACTTGTCTACAGAGGCTATTTTCCATGCAACATTGGGAGATTTTTACACGCAGGTTTTACTGTATGGTGAAATGGCTAAGTTTATGATAACAGTATTTTCTTTATCGCTATAAATGTGAATGCCGCTTAGAGGACTGAGGACAGCATAGGTGGTAAAACGTTTTCTCATCATCATAATATCCTTTCTACTCACTCTCACATCTTGAAATAACTTTCTCTACTTGAATTACTATGTGGATGAGCACTGTAAAGTTGCTCCTCACATAGGCAGGCAATAAACTCCACCCTGGCTATTTGTCTTCACTGTGAGGATTTTTTACTGATTATGTGAAGTGGTTTCCCTGGTTACTTAGCTGTTTGGCAAAGCTCTACCTCTAAAATTTCGTGAGATGCTCAAGGCTCCTCCATTTTCATATACTGCATTGTGTCTACTCGCTGTATTTATTTTCATTACATGAAATCAAGCGACACGAATACATGGGCCTGCAAGGCTGGAGCACCAGCCTCTTTCTCTGAGTATGAGTGAGCAATCTAGAAACATCTCATAAGATAATTAGTTGAATGTTTAATGGCGCTATCTGGACACATCAGAATTCATTAAAAGTAGGAAATAACCAGTTTCAGGCACACACTGTCTGAAACAGAACTAGATGAGAGGCTACAGTCTAACATCGCTATTGCTTCTAGCCTTATCCAGACACATGTGAACCAGCTTGGAAGGCCCTACATTTTCCGTCTTCAAAGTCAATCGAAATTAAAGTTGCTCATTATTCAAGCCTTTATTCTGTTCAAAATCAAAGCAACACTACCTTCAGTGCAGCACTGGGAGAGTGCTTGAACTGGGGCGGAAACCCTGAGGCTCCTAACCATGAGCCAAGCCAAGCACTATTTTCTGCTCTTCAGTAATGTCTGAAACAAGTTGCATGTGTATTATCCTTTGTCAGAGTCCCTAACCCATGAGCTGAAATTCAGATTCAACTTTTGGTCTTCTCTCTCCTTCTTTGTTCTCACTTTTTCTCACAGTGTTTTGTTTCAACCAATCACGACGCCGTGTGGACATTTGTTCTGTCGGTCGTGTCTGTATCGTTCATTGGACCACCAGCCACACTGCCCTTGGTGTCGAGGTAGCCTTGCTGATCTTCTTGCTCAGCAAAGAAAGGTGAGGAAATTGTCAGTGAAAGAGTTGGTGCAAAGGTATGACCAAATTTGTCAAGCTCTCTAAATCAGCCAGCTCAACAGAAGTGGTGCTCAACTGGAGAGTGGCTACATCTTTCTGTACATTTCATTCTAACCAAGTGGTGTGTACTTTGTCTGGGCAATGTTGTACATAATTTGAGATTTTCGCAGGTTTATTTAGCTGTGTTTCTCACAACTCGCGTGACATCACCCATACAAACTGCCTATCTCCTAAGAGCTTGTGAATTTCCTATCACAAGCCCTTACCCTTGCACCATCTGCTTATCACAACCCCTTACCCACGCTCTTCAGGTTGTGACACAGCTATGAGAAATAGATTCACAGCCTCGACACTTGATCGCGACCGACTCCATGACAACCCTTGCGCTGCGCAACTCAGGTTATGATTTGCTGGCCACGACCTTGGTCTCGGCTATTGTTCTATACATGTGAACCTTGTCAGAAATCACTTCTGTAAAAACTTCATTTTGTCAAAAATGTGTTGTTGGGCTAATGTACCCGTAGCATGTGCTAGCGCTTATGAGCATGGTAGCTTTGTAAGCAATCGTCAAAACGTTTACAGAGATGAAGAAAATTTCTGAAAATCTCACGATGTATTTTTTGTGTTGGCCTATTGAAAATCACAGTGTGATGTCCTTGATTGTGAAGATATTGAATATTTCTGTTGCCCATCGTTTTGTTGCTCTAAGGATACCACAACAGCGATGGAGTATCTTCTGAGAACGCACTTTTCTGGCGAGTACCAGAAGAGACATGATACTCACGTGCAAGAGCTCGGCATCACTCCTGATGAGTAAGTGAGCTCTCTCCTCTTTGCACTGTCTTCCTTCTCCTTCTTCAAACCGTACCTGCCTGGCAAGCCTCATGATAATCTTGAATGTGGTGATTGTTCAGTTAACCATTTCTGGGATGTGTTAAAATAAGAATGGATGAGGAAACTTGCCAACAATACTCTCCAGTGTACATAGTTTGTTTTACAGCAGCTGTACACTATACACTGTTGATCCACGTCTTCAGTGGATTTCTACCATTATTTCGTTCTGAAAAAGTTGGTAAATGTCTGCTGAACACGAGCTGCCAGCTGGTAATTTTCTTTGTATCAATCATTTAGTAAATCATGTAGACCCTCCATTAGTGGTCTACCACCCTCAACATTCCACAGGTTGTCCCACTCTTGGTTTATTTGAGCAATGAGATGAATTGGTCATGCAGCAGGACACTTTTTTTTGCCAGGCTGGACCAGCCACGAGTGAAACTCTCCATATTTGTGTGCACGTTTGCCTTTCCCGAAATGCCTTGCCCTCTCCACATTTACGAGCCAAGGTATCGCCTTATGATGCGTCGGTGTATGGAGAGCGGACTACGACGCTTTGGAATGTGTTTACCGTGTGGAGGTCAAGATGGTGTTGAGTGAGTGAATGTGGAGAATTATTAAACAATAGAGCCTGTTTTAGTGCTAGCAACCTTCAGTTGTCCTTGATCAATCTACTTGCTTCAAGTTACTTCTTCATGGCTCTACAGAGATAGTTGAAGTGTCATGATGACCTAGTTGATTTCCTACACAGGGGTGAATTTGCCCTTGCTTTGCATTGATGATTTTGTTTTGTATTTTATTTCAGGTACGCCAGTGTAGGCACAGTGCTTGAAATAACTGATGTTAGTTATGCAAGGGATGGGCGAATGCTTATCGATTGCTACGGCAGGCAGAGATTTAAGGTGGGTGAGGGCACTGAGCACATTAACTCTGTTTAATGTATCTGCTTGTTGTTTTTATTAAGTAATCTTCATTCCTCTTGGGAGTACAAGTTTTATTAGTGTTGAGATGTGTCTGTGTGTTTTTGCAAAAGCAGAAGTTCTTTCTTGTCACGGTGGTTCCCAGAGTACAGTTTGCTGGCTAGATTGCATTGTGTGGATCACTAGGGCATTTATGAGTGCTGTATTTCTGGCTCATTCATTACCCAAAGTTCTGCCAAAGAGCATATTGTGAATCATTCCCCACACATCCTGTCCTGATGTTCAGCTTATCTCAGCAATATTTTTTTGCAGACTGTACCTAGCAGTAATTTGGTGATGAACGGTAAAATGATGAAAATACTCTTTATTGCAACATAGAGAGTTTTCCCAACACCTGCCCCAGATATAAGTAGCTAGAGATAGCGGAAAAGCAGGTAACTGTTATATAAGGTACATGTAATGGATGCGGTAGTATGACAGTGCAAGAAATCAAAACCAGAAAAAATATATACATAAGTGCATGTATCTTTGGTCACTCGCTAATTGTCAGGCCTGCATGTACATTGGGAAACAAGGAGAGAAGAGAAAAAATACTTGTGATAAGAGAGCCTGTGTAAGAATAAATAAAACAATAAATTAAAATGCGGAAGGCGGCACCCCCTCCCCAATGGGTCTTACTGCAAAAGGAAATTATTTGGATGCAGAACACTTCGCTTGGTCTTATGACTGCTGCACACCAAGGCTGGACACTTGTGGTGCACTTTCAGACTGGAAGAAACTTCCATGATGAGTACCATGCACACTATATGTGCTATTGCTTTGACTCAGCAGTAGAAGTCGCTGGTAACTATGCCCAAGAGGGCTATTATTCTTAGGCGACAAAGCCTGAGACGTGCAGTATGTAATTTCCCATTTGTATCATCGTTGGGAACTTTGATATCATTGGTGATATTCCTTCTCGCAGGCATCAACTCCTGTTTGGTTAGCCTGTTATTCTTCATCCTTGCCTCCAGGGAGCAATTTTTTCATTGTAGATTTCCATGTTTGGCATTGTCAGACCACTTCTGATGATTAGTGAGGAAAAAAATTAATGAAGAAGTTACAGCTATGTGTGCATGCATTTTTAGCAGTTTGTCCAGCCCAACCAGCGCTGACAAGTTGTACAATTTCTTTAGCATTCAAATCGCTGTGTGTTGTGTCCCATTGGAATGTCTGCTGGGTATGCCCAAATGAAGAACTTGCCAAATGCTCACTGGTGCTAACGAGACTTGCAAATAAGGGACTTATTTAAATTGGTAGGACAAAATTCAGCAAATGATATTTGCCAAAAAAATTGGATTGTGTGTGATCAGGTTGTTGAGCGAAATATGGTGGATGGTTATAACTCGGCTCTCATCGAGTGGTTTGCAGATGAGCAGGTGGATGCAACACTTCAAGGTATAGTGTACTGTTTATCAATACAGGTGTTTGCCTGCCCACCATATTCTTTATTCAGACATTTTCTGTGCTAGTTTCTATTGTAGGCGTGAGGTTCTGTTTTAAAAATTTGGACATTTTTGTGTAAAGGAAGTGGTTTTTGTTCTTGGTTTGGGCAGGAGTTGTGTTTAGGTGTTTGCATGTCAGCAGAAACCAGTTGTTCATGCGGCATGCTTTCTGCAGCAACTCTGTCTTTCCCTCTATCTTTTTCTGTCCTCTTCTCACAGTCAGTTTATCAGTTTTTTTTTGTTGCAGGTTTTGTTTTTGTTTAAGTTTCCTTTTCTTGCTTTTCTTCTACTTCTTTCCTTTTTCTTGTTAGTTCTTTAATCTTTTGTTTCTTTATTTCAGTATATTTTGCTTCTATTTTTTTCTTTCTGACTCTGAGATTCCTTTTTGAACTTCATTTGATGGAGGCGCATAGGCTCACATCATATCCTGTGATCTTCTCTCTACAGATGAAGTCCAAGAGCTTCATGATCAGACTTACCGCCTGGCAGAGAACTTCTGGGGTATGCCTATCTTTGAGCATGTGAGTAGAATGGCCATAAAGATGATATGTGCACATGCACATCAGCCCAGCATGGGCATACATGAACATCAACAAACAAATCTGTTTTTTTTTCTCTGTGGAGGCAACTACCTGTATTTCATTTGGCATGTCCATTTCTCATCTGTATTACTTGATGGTTGAGCATTTGTTGTTGGTAGTAGGTGTGTTTGTCGGCATACCCGTGACACTGTTCGTGTACTTTGCTGAACAGTGTCAGCATCGCCCATGCTGGTTGTGTCTGTGTCTGTATCTTTCTGATCCTCACTTGCCAGTCTCTCTCTTTCCCTTCTCCTCCTCACTCTGTCTCTCTGACTATCTCCCTTCTCTCTGTTTCTCTTGCACCATCTTTTGTTTCTGCTTTCTCACACCATTTCTCTGATGCTCACAGGTTTGTTCACGGTTTGGCAGCTTCCCACCATCGCCAGGAAGACTGCATTACTCAGAGAATGGTCCTGCCTGGATGTGGTATTGTATATCATGGCTACCATTATCACATGAGTCGCGTCTCCATGCTCTGATCAGCACATCACTCAAGGACAGACTTGAGCTGCTAAACAATTGGTTCATCACAAATGACTCACCATTCTCTTTACTGGCAGTGGTGTCCTACTTCCAGCTGTCATATTTTTCATCATGACTGAGAAAAATAAGGGCTCATATGGAGAGAGAAAGAGAGAGAGAGACAGAAAGAGAGAGAGAGGGGAAGAAAGGGGGAGAAACTTGCAGTAACAGACTTTATATGCAAACATGAAGACATAGGGAAGAAACACACACACGCATCTCACCTCTTGCACTAATAGTGTCGATTCCTAAATTTGTCTTGACATTGAATTTTTTTGTACCCTTGGTTATTATTTATCAGCTCAAAGAACTTGTCCTTCCTAATTTTTGATGCTTGCTTTAATTCTCTTCAAAACTAAACAGTTGCTCACCTGGCTGCTGTTGGTAATTTCCCATGTTTCTAAATCATTATCCTGCGGTAATAAGAATGAAAGAATGTGGATTTTGAAGTACTGGTCATCAGCCACTCTCATTGTAAAATTCCTTTTCAGCCAACAGAAATAAAGTCAAATGTTGGAATTTTCACGCTCTGTCTGTGTTGTTGATTTTAAATTTTCCTACCAGTCGCTTCAGTCACTGTGGCACCTTCATGGTGATGGCCGCCTGATTTTTGCACTGTAGAACTTTGCTAAAATTATGTCATTCAAATGACAAGAAAAGAAAGATGATGAAAGCCGTTCGCGAACCTGCGGCACCATCGCCTAGCTCAGCTGAAACTCCGCGATGGTAATTACCCAACCACTCAGCCAGTTCAATAAAACTGGCTTCGTGGCGAGCTTTGGAGATTTCGACTGACACGGTCGAGCCCATAGAGAGGGAAGGGAAGGGAGAAGAAGAGCAGCTGGAAATTAGCCAGCGCTGGAGAAAAGATAGCAGCTAGTAATCCTTGCGGACCAGCGCTAAATAGCGTTCTTTCTTCTCCCTTCCCTCTCTATCGGCTCGGCTGTGTCAGTCGAAATCCGCAAAGCTCGCCACGAAGCCAGTTTTATTGAACTGGTCGAGTGGTTGGGTAATTACTATCGCGGAGTTTCGGCTGAGCTAGGCGATGGCGCCGCATGTTCGAGACCGGCTTTCATCCTCTTCTTTCTTTTAATTTCATTCGAATGATGTAAAAATTTCTTTTCTATAATGCGCCATACAATTCTCTATTTAGCGCTGGTCCGCAAGGATTGCTAGCTGCTATCTTTCCTCTAGCGCTGGCAAATTTCCAGCTGCTCTTCTTCTCATTCTCTTTCTTAAAGCTTCTCCCTTCCCTTCCCTCTCTACCGGCTCGACCGTGTCAGTAGAAATCCCCAAAGCTCGCCACGAAGCCAGTTTTATTGGACTGGTCGATTGGTTGGGTAATTACCATCGCGGAGTTTCGGCAGAGCTAGGCGATGGCGCCGCAGGTTCAAGACCGACTTTCTTCCTCTTCTTTTTTTTCTTTTCATTTGGATGATATAAAAATTTCTTTTCTGCAATACGTCGTGCTAAAATGATGAGAAGACCCAATTTAATGTCTGGGTATTCTTCACGAACCGATGTCCATCCCGTTCTTGAAATTGAATGTCTTCACGTGAGGACATGTGCGGTCGGTTACTGAGTGGTCATGGTCACGGGAGAGCTGCAATCGTTTAGGGAAAGTTTGTGGAGATTCTGCAGTTGAAATCTTTGAAAAAGAAATGGTTTTCTTTCAACTCTCTATGCTCGTTGCCAAGGTTCAGCCAATCAGAATCGAACAACGAAAAGGTCAAGACTTATGTTTCAGGACCTTTCGAAGCAAATTACCGCGAAGTTTCAGGAACCCTTTGAACCCGACGTCATAGACTTGGGTCTTTTTAAGAATCACAACGCGCATGTTTCATTGCAACAGGAGGTTGTTACAAGGTTACAACAGGAGCAACAGCCTTGAGTTTGGGTTTGACCGGAATTGGAATCACATCCTCGCCTCTTCGCGGCTCGGTTGCGATTCTCTGGTCTGACGCCCACTCGCGGCTATGAGTATCTGCTTCTTCATGAGTCTGTAGCATCCCGCGGATCGATACCAACTGGAGGCCAGCGATGTGAGCGTTGATACAGTACAGTTGCAGACCTATTGCAAAAGGGGGTGTGGAAGAGTTGCTCAGGGGTGCGAGGTCACGTCTGTGTGTGAGAGCACGCAGTGCCATGTAGACTACATGCATAAATTCACCATGAATATTCATGCAACGACGCGGTCTCACACTTACTAGAGTGAAACCCGGAATAAGGGTCATCCCGAATGGGGGGGTCAGGGGTCAGAAAAAGGGCTGAATTGGGGAAATTTCTTGGCTGTGCTGACTGTCAGGTGATAATGGATAATGGTAATATATAACATTGTGCCCTCGTTAGTATAGCATATTGTTCACAGACACTGATAAAAAGAGGAGAGAGATAGAGAGGGAAAAAAGAGGAGAGAGAGGTAGGGAGAGGGAGAAAGGGAGCTAGAAATTGTGAGGAGGTATAAACAGGAGAGAAAGAATTAGAGGGAGGGAAAGAAAGAAAGAAAGAAAGAAAGAAAGAAAGAAAGAAAGAAAGAAAGAGAGAAGGAGAGACAGAGAGAGAGAGATAGAGAGAGAGAGAGACAGACAGACAGACAGACAGACAGACAGACAGACAGACAGACAGACAGACAGGGAAACAGAGAGAAAGCTGAGAGAGAAAAAA
>JAOWAW010118754.1:0-12689 GCA_028565695.1 Nicola tetela
CGGAAAGGTTTTTCTCTGGCGATGTATTTAGAGAGGTAAACCTCGGTTCATGGCATACATTACAAACAGCTGCAGCTGTGGTGCATGGCTCGGTTGAATTATGTACGTCTTCCTACCATACATTTTGGTCTGGAGAAAAGACGCGATTAAGCATGCGCTGAATAGTGACGGTTGCACCGTGATGGACACACACACACACACACACACACGCACACGCACACACGAATTAATCGTCTGTGGAGCCCTCCTTATCCACTACGGGCCTGATGACGGCAATAAAATGCATTCACACCCTCAGCGTGATAGGATAAGTTTCTTTAGCTTTCTGTACTCCCTGATCTTTCTCATGACTGATGAAGCCTGGGGCATTTATGGCGAAAGGTCTCAGGAAAAAATATTTCTTCCGACTGGTGTACATCTGCTGGGAAACCCTCTTCATGTTATGACCACCCCGTCAGGATTTCTCAAGTCCTAAGAAGACATAGCTTCAATGAGTGGTGCCTACAAGGAGATCAAAATAGAAATCCTCATGGCGTTTGGCAAGACTCTGGAACAGGTATGGAAAACTTAGTAACGTTCACCAATGTGACATGTCGCTTGGGTAGTTTTTTTTTAAGAGTACAGTTTGTTATGCAAGCTCTAGAGGTGGCGGCAACAAAACGCAGACTTTTGATGAATATCTAGTGCTCAAAAGTTGCACGCCTAATATGAGAACATTTTTGGTTGAGCACAAAGTAGCCACTCTGTCTAGCGCTTAATTCAAGGAAGTAGGATTGGCGTACCAGGTTGCACACGGCAGCCAAAGAAAGGCACCTGCACTGGAAAGGCTGACCCCGCGGACGTATCTCTGGAGAAAGGTCAAGCGATATCGTTAAGTCACGTGCGGAAAGTGACTACGACGTCGGCGTGCGCACCTGACAATGTTGACAAATCAGGATAATTGTCCGTCGCAAAAGGCAGGTCCTTTGCCTTTGAGAAGAAGTTGTGCTTTAATTGCTTAAAGCAGGGCCTTCGAGTCGGCCTTTGCGGGTCACAGTAACGCTGCAAGAGATGTGGAAAGAGACATTATGCACACATGACGTAGCATTCGTAACAGGCCAGAAAGAGCACATCAAGTCAGTGTTATTGCATCCGGCCTACAACTCGTGAGGCTATCTACAACTCCTCTGATAACAGCGGTGGTAAACGTTCCAGCTAGGAAGAGCTCTAAGGTGCGAGTACTTTTTGAGCCCGAATCTCACATATGGTTTATATTGACTGCCAGGCGCAAGCTCAGGCTTTGAAGGCACCGCAAGTGGGTGTTTCGAACGTGGCCATCAAAGAGTTTGGATCATTAACTGTGAGTAATCTCACACGACTCCAGAAAGTTGAGAATTGTCGATTTTCACGGTGTAGAACATGACGTACAGCTTTTTGAACTAGCGACCCTACAAATGGACATTTCCCAAGTGTCTGAAGATACCATTAAATGGCGGCACTCATGGCAGGTGGAGATTAAAGAGGGACAGGACAACTCGAGACGTTTCCAGAAATTATCACATCAAGATTGGCGCAGACTACGTTAATCAATTTCTGGAGCGAAAGAAGACCGTGGATGGCAAAGTGACACAGTTTACGGTATTCAGTTGGGTTCTCTTGGGACCGTCACCTGGGAGCTCTACCATGAATGAACCTGGTACAATGTGAGTATCTTTCGTTCTGACATATAACGTGTCTGGAGCTCGACAAGCCACAGAAGACTAGTATTGCTTAATGTGCCAGTCTTTTCCCTCCAACAATTGGATGGCAGGTGTGAAATTGGCTTGCTTTGGAAAGATGAGAAAAGGCGAGATGATAACTACCAGCAAGCTGCAGCAGTTGTCTGTTCTTTACAGAAGCTATTGAGAAAGGAGGAATTGGCATCGCAGTATCATTTGGAGCTAATCACAAGCTATTAAAAAGGAACAAAGAGCAGGAAAAGATGAATATTAACTACCACAACGTGCTGTAATCAGATGCTACTACCACCAGGGTCCATATCGTGTTTAATGCATCAGCAAAAGTCAAAGGTGGTAAATCATTAAAGTACGTGGTTGTTCTGAGACCACCTTTGTTACCTAATCTTGTGGGTGTCTTGTTGCGCTTTTGCAAATGCAAATATGCTGTTCACGCTGATATTTGGAAGGCACTTTTTATAATTGCTGTAAAGGAGAGTAATCATTGATATCTGATATTTTTGTACACTGCCAATTATGGACAGTTTGAGCTTTGGCATCTTACCAAACCACCATTTGGAGTTATTGGCTCCACCTTCGTTTTAAGTAGAGTGCTGCGGCATCAATTGTCAGTACAGCGTCTGTTAACAACTGAATCAAATGTCAAGGAGATCATTGATCTGTTGGAGGAATCATTCTGTGCGGATAACTGTGAAAACAGCTTGGATACAGTCAGCTTGTTAGACACCTTTTGTGAGGACAGTATTGAGCTATTCTGTGTTGCTGAGATGGACTTACGCAAATGGTGTTCCAATGCTCATCCTAGTCCAGGAAAGGGAGAGGGAAATGTGTTAGGTGTTGCATATAATGTGACAACAGATACCATCCAGTGTGCATTGCCTACGTCTGAGCTTGACAGCGAGGCACTGCCAACTTTTGATCCCTTTTAAAACACGTCCCAGGATTGTGTTCGCCCGTTGGGCTTGATAGTGCCTCTTTTGCTTGCAGGGAAGCTCTTGTTACAGAAGTCATTTAAGGATGGAGGTGGCTGGACAATCTGGTCAGTGCTGAACGGGGAAGGCGAATTGATTATTTGCATCAAAATCTCGTAAATCTGGAGAGCTCAATAACAAATAGTTGGATAGGGGTGTTTCTTAACCTAAGCTTTGAGCTTAATCTGTTGATGGACGCATCTGAGGCAGCTTCTGGTTGCTGTATTGACTTTGGAAAGCACACAGAAACTTTTGTACACAAAATTGAAGGTGGCTCCTTTGAAGGTGCAAATGGTAGCCAGGTTTGAGTTGCTGGGAGCTTCTCCGGGAAGTTGGCATCTAGCCTTTTTATATGAAGAGCTAAGGCTTAAGATCATCGAAGTTCATGCTTTGAAAGACAGTATCGACATTTGGCATTGGTTACAGTGACTAGCCTACCGGTGGAAGACATGGGTAGCTAACGATGTGATTTATTTACAGGAGGCCAACCTCAAATGTAATGTGACATGGAAGCATTGTCCTGGAGATTGTAATCTGGCTGACATAGAAAGTTGTGGTACTATGGTAGGAAATTTGCATGAATCTTGGTTGAAAGGACAAACATGGTTGTCTAATAATGTTAACATGTGGCTGGCTCAGGTAAGCACATCAGGCAGACTGCTAGCCAAAGTTGAGTCTTTGTTGTCAGTTGCGTTGGTGGTTGCAGTTATTGGAATGGCCTCAGTTAGTGGGACTCATGAAACAAATGTTAAGCTTGAAAACGGAAGAAGAATTATCTATGCAGAGCTTCCCGTGTATAAAGAGAAAATTTTGTATCAACTTTTGCAGGCTGAGTTTTCGCAAGGACACAGCGATTATTGAGAACCAAGGCCAGGTTTCAAGAACATCCAAATTGTACAAGTTTACACCATCCATTAATGAGGATGGTTTGTTGAGAGTTGGAGGAGGACTGCAGACAGCTGAGGTTAAATATTCAACCAAACATCATTTCTAGCTCAATAAACGCAACGTTACTACAGCCTTTTGTTTTGAATTGTCATCATCATAAGCGGTGGAAATACATTGGAGTTGAAGCCCCAATGCTTGATTATTGGTGGGTGACAACTAATTTTGTCCATTAAAACAAATTATGTTGTGTGCAGAAGGTATTATGCCAAGCCTGGAAATGAAACAGCTGCTCCATTGCCTGAAGGACGAGTAGCACATGTCCGACCTTTTCCATTTTGCTGCATTGACTATACTGGCCAATTGTTGGCTAGAGATACCAGCGGAATTTGCATGGTGTGGCTAGTTCCTTTTGTGTGTGGAACTACCTGAGCTATGAATCTTGAGATTGTGATGAGCCTCTCATAAACAAGATTTTCTATTGTCTTCCTGATGATTTGTTTCCCGGGAAAGTCAGCCCAGTACTATTGTGTCTGACAGTGCCACAACATTTAAAGCTGCAGCAGATGCACTTGCCATTCGATGGAACTTTATTCCTCCCACCAGTCCTTGGTTTGGAGGATGAGCTCAGTTAAGATTCCCTTCAGGAAGGTGCTTGGGTGTTCGTTGTTGTGGTTGAAGGAACTTTTTACTCTTATCATAGAGGTAGAGCAACTTGACAACAGTAGCCTGCTTACTCACGTAGGAGACTTTGATGATAACTGTACACACACACACACCATCAATGTTACTGGGTGATATGCAAGAAGAATAGCCTCAGCATCAACAGCACCCAGTTTTGTATGTTCCTCATGGGTTGAAGAGTGGGGGAAATCATTTGCTAAATGTTTACAGTCACCTCATCCATTGTTGGCAGCATGAATATTTGACACAGCTTAGACAATTTCAACTTGAGAAACACAAGCCTATTGAGAAAGGTGAAGTTTTCTTGAGCATGGCAAGCAACAGGAAGAGGAACACCTGAAGCTTGCAATAAATGAAACATCTTTTTCATGGGCGTGAAAGTACAGTTCATGTGGCTGAAGTGAAAGTAGGAGATTCCACGTTTTGATGACCAATTCAGTGTTTGATTCCCTTGGAGGTGTGAGCGGAAGACCCCCTAGGAAATGTATCTGAGACAGCTGAGACAAATCACAATTGCACATGCCACAGGTGTGTCTATGGTTGTAAGTGTGTGTTTGTGTGTATGTGTGTGTTGGCTGTGTGCTTGTATGTGTGTAAAAGTGAGGAAGATACAGGGGGAGAGATTGATAGAGGAAGACACAGGGAAATTATTATGAGTTTCATTCTTTAAAGTAATATGTAAAATCACTAGCTGGTGGACTCAGATTGTTGTGGGAAGCTAGTGTAAGCGCCAATTTCCTGATCAGGAAAGACTTTATTTTCTTCATGTCACAAGTAGGTACAGCAAGACGCACATAATTTATCAGGCATCCATGTGAACACCAGGTGAACTAGCACTGTCAATAAGCAGCATAAGGATCTAAATGCATTTGCCAGCAGTGACAATGCAGAGCTTTTATCTATAAATTTTAATTGAACCCACAAAAGGAACTCTGTACTGACAGTGACCAGAAAGCCTCCTTGATGTCTACAGCACTATCCAGTGGGCGTTTCGTTGGGTGCAAATGTCCGCTCAAAGCAGTCTACAGTATGGCCCTCTCGGGACAAACTAAAGCAAATTTCCTGGTCAGGGACGTGTACACACACACACACACACACTTCTTCCCCCCTGCAACCTCTGTTGTGTTTCCTTGTACTTGTGGCAGCAGGTACATCCCTTCTGCAATGGCATTAAACGGAAGTCACCACACTGGTACCATCCGTAATGCCTAGTCCTGATGCTGGCGGCCAGAAAGCCCAGTCATACGTCTTATTCTCAGAGAAACATTCGTCATTATCCTCTTCTCCCACCTCAGCAGCAAGCTGTGCTTGTATCCATTCCGGCTGTTTTTGATAGGCTCGTCCATGCCTAATTCCAATACTAGTAAGGACGCATTGCTTTCATCAGAATTGCCTTTTCACTTTGATCTCCCATCGGATATAGATTCCATCAAGAACAGTCAAGGAAATGGACCGTTGTTGCTGAAAACATGAGTAATCTACCGCCAGACGTGTAGATCATCACCAGGAATAAGGGAAATGTTCCCGGGTGCGAGGGCCCTGCCAGTCCAAAGCGTTGCCATGGCCATTTGTGCGAAGCCGCCAGCTGCAGCACGCACGCGCAGGGCATGCATGCTAGAGCTCTGGCTGGTCGTAAGTACAGCCACACTCTGGGTCCAAACGCCGTGCAAAGTTTCTTCATCTTTTTCTGTCACAATCTTTTTTGCAGTGTCAAAGCCCCGGCTGCTGCTGTTCAGTGCAGCTTGCGCTTTTGTCTTTGTGCAACATGTTTTAAGTGGCGGTAGGCTGCTAAGTCAGATTTGATTCTGAGCCTGCTGAGGCTCTGAAATGCTACAGTTGTACCTCCGTGGCAAGCTTGCTGTCCGGAGTCCGCAGTCTAGTACGACAAACAAACTTGCCAACACTAGCCGGCGTTCAGTATCACTAGCGCTATCTATCTTGCTGGAAGAAATTCAGCCCCATAATCTTCGATGATGGAGTGGCTATGCCTCTTCTTTGCTTCTAACTCTTGTTAGTTTTATCCTCATTTCTGAACGCTCCGAACGCTGAAGTGTTTCTGAATGCTCGTGACCGAGCTTGGTCTTTTGTTGTAAATTTTGCTGCTTGTCGAACCAGCTGTTGATTGTACTAGGTGGTCTCAAATGCGTGCGAGACTAGTTAGTTTTCGCAGGCTTTCCTTTTAGGTTTAGGTTAAACCCGCCTGGGTCTGAGCTGAGAAGTTGCTTGGCAACAGCAGAAAATGGCACCAGGGCTTGCTAGGCCCTGGGGTAAGCTTGAGCGAACAGCCTTGAGAGAAGGAGTGTTCGAAGAAGAAAGGTGAAAAGGGGATATGCGAGGCCTGCAAGACGCTGATGGGTGCAATGGCCACTCGATAACGCATGCTTTTTCTCTTGGATTTCGGCATGGTAAAACCTCTTGGTGACTTTTTCTTGCGCTTCGCAGAAAGAACTTAACGAGTGCTGGTAGTTTTCCTTTCTTCAAAGATGGAACGAGCTGCTGGGTGGGAGTTTCGGACTCTTGAAAACTGCCTCTTCTCATAGGATTCTATGCGGTAAGATGGGCCACTTATACCTAATGTATGGTCAATGAGCGCTCGATCTTGTGGGTATGTTACCGAGATTTCCCTTTTGTAAAAAGGGCGTTGCAGGCTAGAGTTTCTTGTCATTGGTAAGTTAAACTGTCTTCCCAAATTTCTGACAGTCTCTCAGAGGAGAAAAGGAAAAAGAGGAGAGCGTCATGCACGTAGGTATCGGCGTCAAAATCAAGGGTTGGCAAAAATGTTGTGGCCAGCCGCTAAGTATGTGTGCCATTGTGATGTCCTCTATTGCTGGTGATGCTACTCCAATGAATGGTTACATTGCCCAACCGATTGGATGCTTCGGTGACGTTTAGTGACGATTTAGAGGTGTGCCGCGACTGCAGCATAAGGGCACAGAACCCCGGTTTAACGACATGGCAGTGCCTAATCCATCATTGTTGTACCCAGGCTGTTAGAATATGTTTCTCAAATCTTCTTCTGCTCAGGGACAAAATAATATTTTTTCGTACAGTTTCTCTGCAACAGCAGTTACACAAGGAGCAGGTTGCGCGCCAAACGACCATGCAATGACTGTGTCCACATTCCTGTTGAAAGGCAGGGCTTCAGTGTCCTTGTTTATCTCGTGTCTTGGCTTCACAAGTTTTCTCTGTGTGTAGCTACGGTAGTTGATCAGGTGAGTGGGAATGCTGTTTTGGGGTAAATTCTCTTAGTGCTGTGGTTACATCAATCGGTTATATATGGTATTCACATTATGAACCGTCATGTTTCCGTTCAAATTTTCTGGTAGTGCTTGGTTCTGGGCTGTTTTTGGTGCATCCGTGTATGTGGGGCTGTTGCTTCGTTGTTTGAATGTCATAGAAGTGATAGTCTCTACTAGATATTGTGGTGTTTCTGAGTTCTTAGCCCTTTATTGTTCGTTGTTGACAATGACCCATTTTGTCGAGCTTGGGTGGTGGGAGTGGGAGTTTAGATCACTCGACATGTCAAAGACAGAAGTTACTTCAGGGTACCCTGTGGCACTATATGCTGAAGAGGAGATGGAAAACGCCTTTGATTGGCATACATTTATTTGTTATAGCTCGAAGTTGCAGATGAGACACCATGGCAACATCATGCATTGTTCACTTGCAATAGGGTTTAGGACTGGAAGAGTGCATGCAAGGCAAACACATTGTAACCATTCATGCCTCTTTTGTAAACTTGAAGACACTAAGATGCGTAGACGTTTTTAGCTACTCCGCACCAGCTCTGGAGTTATTGTAAACAAGGCTTATGTGAAGCAGAGCGCTCTAGCCAGCATGCCAAAGAGCTCGGAAGGAGAAGTGCTGGAGTATAAAAGAGCCATGTCTGAATAACAGATGTCACTACAATTTCCACTTGAGACGGCAACAACAGACAGTGGGCGTAGTGGATTTGCAACCTTCACCATAATAAGGATGTCCGGAAGAGACTTTTGAGCATTTGATTTTGCAACATTCACTATTCATGAATAGTTAGAATCTATTCAATCTAGTCAACATCAGTTGTGGAATAGATTGAATAGGATGGGCACAAATCCACATAGTCAACACATCTACGTCCTTCTACAGCTGTGCTCCATTTGCGAATGTGTCTGCATGCTGTATGTCGTTCACCAGTTCAAACTTCACGTTTTCTTACTAGTCAGTCTTTTCTCAGCTACCTAACGGTTCGCTGTCGCGGAGCATGCTAGCTTTTCCTTCCTCTACTTATCATGTGAAGAAGCAGCTGCAGACAATAACTCAGGTGTGTAGCAGTCACTCTCAAACTTGAAGCAGCAGTCGGGAAATTACTGGACCGATGAAAGGACTAGGCAAATGCTTCTTGTGCCTCGTGAGAGGTGATAGAATGCAGATGGTAGTTATCGAAGGGAAGACCAAGCCTAGAACTTGTCTCTATGGCTGCTGGCTGACACAAAATTTTGTTGCTTGAAACTGTTCATAGTTGTTCAAGAGGATATGGCTGCCTTCCTTGGCCTACAGGTAGCTGAAGACTAAGACAATGCTCCATGACACAATTGTGTGGGTAAAGAAGTGGTCTTGTCCTTTTAGCTTTCACAAAAAAGTTTCAAGTCTGTAGCAGAGCTACTCTGGTAAGAAGTAGCTGGAACAAAGTCTAGGTCATCTCCCAAATTCTTTTTTTGTCTGCTTAAAGGCAAACCCAGGGAAAACCCAGTATGTAGAGTAATAAGCGTTTGTGGAGAAAGACAAGTGAGAAAGATGGTACGCTTTGTTTAGTGGGCCTTGTCTCCTATACATTTCCATAGCCAAATCGTGCGTATGCGTGCAATGTGTGGCTTGGGGGCATTCAAATTGGAATGATCAGGGTGCCCCAGCATGAAAATGGTCATTCAATTCGCACTGCTCACATGTGCAATTCTAGCTCCTCTGACTAACCCATCTCAAGCTATTTGACCGCATATTCGAAGACAGCCAGTGAGCAGGTGAGAACAGTTTTTTCTGAATGTAAGGAACAGTTTGGGATCTGCCTGTCCCCGCCTGCCCATGCCACTAGAAGTTCTTTGGTGAATATCCACCACATATCCCGATATATAGAGGCATAGCCCCATAAATTTCTCAAGCTTGAGTCTTACTTGCCCAAAGCTGCTCAACTACATTTAAGATATGTACGCATAAGACTTGCAATGTATATGTGGTCAAGTAGGCCACATACTGCACGCATGCGGTCGTGGATTGGTCGTGGAAAGTCACCTTGCGGTCATATGTGAATTACAGTAGAATACATCATGGCAAGCAAATCAGCCAAGCTCTCACCAACGGCCTACGGAAATGCTTTATTATACTGGGTTGCTCCTGGCCACATGATCTCTATTGCCATTTTGGACACTATCATTCGAATGCGCTTCCAAAATATGGAAGTCTTTATTTACTGAGATCTAAGCTCTGCAATTATGCGACTTAATGTGTGTGCTTCTGTTTGTTGGTTTTTGTTAGTCATTTCAGCAGGGCCCTCAGTGGTATTGATAGTTTGGAGACTCAAGAAGAGATGGCTTTCATGAAAGTTTGGTTTCCTGCTTTCTGTAGGTACAGTGATGATTGTCATGAAGCACTAGATCAGGCCTGACTGTTATCCCTAGTCAAGCCATAACTTCATCGTGCATGCTACCACAGAAATACACCCAGAAGGCGGAGATGGCCAGGAAAACCAGACAGAATGGTGTTGCTTGTACAAAACTATGCAACCGTATATATGGTGTGGATAAAGTCCATTTTTGCATACTCGGCATCTTCCATTGCATTAGGATGTGTGCCCATACAGTTTGAACAATCAGCAAATGACACTTGGATGGCTGAGAAGGGAAAACTGTTTTCACCTTAAAACAACATTTCGTGAATTCTTCTCAGATATGAGTTTGGAACGTAGACACCTAGGACCTATAGCAAGGACAAATTCTAGCATTCTAGATCTTAGGCTTGACATCACAGAATATGTTATTAAATCTTATTACCAATACACTAGCGCTGCAATAGTTACTGATATTCGCCAGAATGTGAAAGCTCGACTCACTTAAAATGCATTTTTGTTCCAGTAAATAGCAGATGATTGTAAAGTTTTACCTACCTTTGCAAGCTCCTGGCGGAACACTCTCGCTGAAGTCGCCATTAGCTGTGCAAGTTAATCGCTTCTTATTGAAAGATGGTAAGGTTTTGTTGAAAGAATATCCAGGGTTACATTGAATGGTAATTGATTTCTCATAAGTTGAGCTCAATTGTACAGTCAAATTTGAATTATATACTGTTCCATGGGAGCATTGCACACCTGTCAAAATAACGTAAAATTATGGACATTTGTGATTGATGTGCTCTTCAATATACAGCTTCATGGCCAGAAAAGATCCAAAAGCACAAAGACGTCAACTACTAAATCAACTTAATGCCTGCAAATATGCAACATAAGTCTGGAACCAGGATATAATGATGTATGCTCGACATATCATACAAATCAAAGAGCTGTGGCATTTTGCTTGTTTACATATAGAATCAAAGGAACGTGGAAAGATAACATTGAAGTAGAATTTTTTGAGGCTAGAACACTTATGCTGACAGTGTTGTAAATTATTGTTTACAGGCTTAAACATTCCTGTGGATTCACATGATTTGGTCAAAGTGTCCTGACTTGGGTCCTGTGGCGAAAAGGAGAATCCTCTATTGCATTTTATTGTCAGATGGTTTGGATATGATAGTGTGGTTGGCCAAGCATGGGAGGAGTGTGGTAAGCCATTATGTCAGCAGTGAACAGCTGCAGAAGGGGACAGAAATCCCATGTATTTGGCAGCAAGTTCAACAATTGTGGCATTTTGATTAATGTATCTTCAATTGCACATGCTGTTTTTCTGACATAGGCAGATACCCAACCCTCTTCATCATTCTTATGGACAGGGGTGTCAAAGCTTAGGAGAACCTGACCAGGTAGTAATAATATGATGAGGATTTCCCAGCACACATGCCACAAGAAACGTTTCTGTGAGACTGTTCACAAAAATACTTATTGCTTCATCAGTTATCAAGAGGGAAATGTTCCCTTAATGCTTTGAAATATGCAATTTACAATTTAAGTGGTTTAGACTTTGCAGTCAAATTCTTACCTTTGCAATCAGTGTGTTGAATTGTGGTGTTAAACCTGCCATAAGCCATACATTTCAATACTTGAACATTGGATGTATGTTTTGTCACATCAAAAGAGTAGCCAGAATCACATTTGATTTTTATAGTTGAACCAAATGAGATGTTTATGCCAGTTGATGAATTTGAACGATACACTCCTGTGTGGGAGCAGTTTATTGCTGAGGAGTGAAAGGAATGACAGAAGACTCTGCTGGAGAATATTATTCTCCTTAACTGGAGCTCATATACACTACACCTACAAGACGAGATGTAGCATGATGTGTTAACAAAGCAATGTAAAGAGAGCTTATTTGCCATGGGAAAGGATTGTTAAGTTTCCCTCTCTTCTGCTGTAGTTTTGTACAATTCTACACATTCACATCAGTCATTGAAGAAAACTTGTTTTATACCACAATTCTCTCAAACCCCAATATACCTTTGGCTACACTCCCACATAAGTCTAAAGTTTATCTGACTTACCACCTTGCTTAACCTGCCTATGTCAGCTCCCAGTGAATCTTCTGAGGTAAATTTTGGAATGAAAAATCAAAGCTTTAATGCAGTTGTTTTTGACAGAGCGTACATAATGCTAATTGCAGCCAAGAATTATTTCTTCTCAATACAATGGCTAGTTAGCTAGGGATGCTCTGGTATAGTTTACACACACTTATGAGAGTAAATTTTGTTAAAATTAACTTGGAATCTAGTCATTATTGTTGTTCTATTATGCTACTCAACAGGCTGTTTTGCACACCTGGAAATTAAATTGCTCAAATATGATACAATAAAAGCATGTGGTAGTGCATTATGAGATACTGCACTTTTAAGGGTGGCAAGTGTTTGAAAGTTTGACTTACGCAGACATTCTATTTTTGTGTCATTGAACACTCCATTCTCCTGACATTGGATTACTGTAACATTCGGAACAGAAGCCCGTTTATGAAATGAGTAGCCGGCTTTGCAGGTAATTTTAACCTTCTGAGGATAGACACTTCTTATTTTTCCTTCCCTGTCTGAATTTTGAATTCCTTGTCTGTGACACTGAACAGCTACATGCATATGGCAGAAAAAGACACAATTACCAATCGGGCATAAACCATGGATGAATGACTGTGAAGTACTAACTGATTTACCTCATTTTATGAATAATAGTATTTTCACTGATTTGAAGTGGCTCTGCCAAGCAGGTGTTGCCAAAAAATGGTAATAGAAACTGCTGGTGTCACTGGTGGCTTTAGAAGACAAATGTTGG
>JAOWAW010118776.1:0-12684 GCA_028565695.1 Nicola tetela
AACAACAACAACAAATTAAGAAGAAGAAGAAATAAATATACGCAAAACCCGAACCACACCGACAAGCAAGGACAACGCGGATAAACAAGCATCTACAGCCGAAGCAACAGTAACCATTCCCTACATCAGAGGAGTAAGTCAGAACATTAGCAGACTTCTGGGCCCACTGGGAATTTGCACCGCCATGAGCCCAACGAAATTAAAATGGTCCCTCATGAAAGGCGCCAAAGACGACGTTCAAAGCAACCAAGTCCCAGGTGTAGTGTCCGCACTTGGCTGCACTGATTGTCATGGAGTCGGCGTTTCTCCTGAGTTTACAATACCTAGCCATAGGAAGGGCCTGCGAGGGTTCCATGCGCCTTGTTACAATACAATCAGAGAAGAAGAAGAAGAAGTAACAACAACAGGAGATTGACAAACCAAGAAAACAAACCCCGTAGCGTACACGTAATTTACTGCGGCTTCAAAGTTTAAGTAAGTCTCAGAGTTCGAAGTCAGTTTCGCCGTTTGCTGAGGGCTTACGAATCACAACCCGGTTTACGTAAGTTACATGGTCGGTCGCCCTTTGCGTGTGAAATACTTGCTGTGATGAAAACGAGTCTCTATTGACAACTCAACGTTCATATGGACGTGATACGCATATCATCATTAAAAAGTTGACGGTCTTGGAGGATTTTACTCTCATGTTTAATTCTGAGTAATAAAGTCAGTGTGGTATATGTCAGTTGGGTGAGATGATTGGTACCTCGCATTCAGGTGCCATTAGGTATGTTTGTAGGCGTATCAGGTGCTCTAACTGTACTTCAGCTCCAAACCGTTATGTGTTTTTGCGTCGTGTAAAAGAATTGTTTTGTGCTGACCATTATACGTTTGGTTTGGCTAAATCATCTTGATCTGTTGTTCACAGTTCCTCTTGTTGTTATCGCCTTTGCTGTCGTTCTCATTGTTTATTTTTCTTTTCTGTTTGGGAGAGCCCCATGATTAGCAGCTCTGTTACTGGGCAATCCTTTTAAATAGTTCAATAACAATAATAATAATATTATAATAATTTCCTGAAGCATTACAGACGTGAAACATTTCGAAAGAAACTGCGAGCGAGGTGACATGCGTTACGTGAGGGAAGGTGGTATATTGTACCAGTAGTGGCGCCACAAGTGTGCTGTCACCATGCTGAGAACGTACCATATGCATAAAGGGAGTGATTCAGTGCTGGTAGAAAGGCATAGAGAACAAAGTGTTCAACATATTCAACTCCTCATCCATCAGCCAGAGACTGTGTGCGACTACAACAACAGCATGGGAGGCGTGGATGCATTTGATCAACATGTGGCGGCTTACCGCGTCCTTCGTCGGTCGAAAAAATACTGGGAAAGTATATTTTTAGATTTAGTGGAAATTGCAGCAGTAAACAGCTATATTTTGTTCAAGCTTTGGCGAGAAGAACATCCAGGCGGGATCAATCGGCCATGGGCATACTTGCACCAAGACTTCCGCTGTGCTTTGCTTCGCCAGTTGGCAGACATAGAAGACAATATGCTGTAAGACGCGGACCTCAGCAACAGGCTCAAGTTGCACATTTGGCTGAGTGGCGAAAGGAAAGCCGAAACTGCCACCATTGCTATGCTAAGGATGATGGTAAAGAAGGAACGTGTCAAGTCCGATGCTCCACTTGCAATTGCCTTGTATTTCTGTACACGAATCATCGCGATTGTTTTCGTGTTTTCCACTTGCATCTGCAACAGTAATGCTTTACCTCACCGGTAGAGAACCCTAGGTCTTCAAGTACCATACATACAGTGAAAAGGGGAAAGTCATTTAATTCTTTTCAGAAATGATTGTTTCTGATTGTTTCCAGATGCGATATTTGGCACTTTAGTGCCATTTATTGGTCCGTTTGGTCAAGAAATCTTCAGAATTCTGACTCTCTGAAATCGATTGCAGAATTAGACTCTTTGTCAATAATACTTTGAAAATAGACCCCTCAGTAATAGTAAAAACTGGGTGGTTTTCAAGTTACAAACGATAAAAGGGAGTGGATATGTTCCCCATACAAATAGTCCGGGCATTAATTAAAGGGTTAATTCTTTGAATTCCTCGATATATATTTTGATATCTTTCTCTGGTGTGATGTTTGTTGCAGACTTAGTCTATCTTTTGCAGCTTAGCATTAGGACAAAAGCAGCAAAAGTCATTGCATTTGTGATAATTATGAAAGAGCATAATGCAAGCATTTCTCTAAGGAAAGAGCATATTCTTGAGCATTTTTACAACAAAAAAAATAGCACTGCTAAGAGCATAAAATGGTGAAAAAAATTAACTTAGTTTACCAAACCCTACTGTGGAGGACGCTGAACGTAACATGGCGATTATCTAAGGCTGGTGGTAAATATGGGCGTGGTGTGACAGTGGATATGTCACAAATGAAAGGGTGGGTGATACCTGTTAACGAAATTTCACATTAAACTTCAGGCTACAAGATGTAGAACTTGACTGTAAGAGTTAACGGTAAATCCTCATCAAAATGTTGGTCGACTGCAAGTTGAGCGAAAACAATTGCGTTGGGTGCATGGACCCTGAATGGCCTGGGATTGTGCGTACCTGAAGTGTGTCGTATGTCCGTCGTGAACTCTGAAATGAAAGGTGACGAGTTTCTCGTGGCAAGTGACGTGAGTTAGATGTCGAGAGGGAGTAGCACAAAGGTTTGAGATCAGTGTAGATCGAAAACTGGCGACGTCCTTCAAGAAAGTATCGGAAAAATCCAGTAAGTACCATTCATTGTCTAAGCCTGAACGGCAGATAAAAGGAATGGGCCATGTGGCCAGTCATTCAGCGACAGATATTCCTCACATGCAGAAGCAAATGGGTGTATCGGATGTATTAGTAATATCGAAATGCCTCCGTGATCCGCCACACAGCCAACATCATGTGAACTCAGTATTGTTTCATGGTTTGGTGACTGGTGGGAGAAAAGTCACTTACCTCACCTTAGCCCTCAAGTACATACCAACCCTACAATAAGCTTCACACGTGCAATGACGGTAAAAAAGTCTTGATAAAAATGAACTTTAAAACGTCGTCGACTGAAATTCCAGTTTCAGCATATAAAAATAGAAGATAAATCTGCACATAGGGAATGAAGAGTAAAAATTTGCTTGAAAGCAGGCCACGGAAAAGAGGCAAACGTTACATTCAGGAAAATGCTCTATGTCAGTGCTTTACACATCATCTGGAACTGACTTCCAAATGAGACAATTTACTAGAGAAAAACGTGCAGTTCAGACAGGAACTGACTAGGAATACTTAACGATAAAAATCTCTGCCAGCAACGAATTAAAAAAATTGTAATAAAACAAAATGATGCAAAACAAACAGAGAAATAATCAGCTGGTGAAAACACAAACCATGACAAAGGGAGAGAGAGTTTGTGCGAGAGAAAGAGTCAGATAGATAGATAGATAGACAGATAGATAGATAGATAGATAGAGAGAGAGAGAGAGAGAGAGAGAGAGAGAGAGAGAGAGACGTACAGCAAGAAAAGAGAACAAGACAATAAGAGAAGAGTAACTGTCCTCAGTGTCTTCGCAGCCTACTTCTAATAAAGGGATTACGGTTTTTTCGAATTCGGGTCAGAGCAATACGAGATTGAAGTTTATCAATCGTAGGGCCCTCGACTGGGATAGCTGCAGGTGTCGTCTCCCAGTCCTCCCACCACGACCCGAATCCCACTTGGCGGTGATCAGGGCATTGGGCCCAAAGGCGTACTCTTAGCAATAAGCGTTCCCTCGGCAGTCCGTAGGTTCCGGGCTCAGGTATTGCGACTTCATCACCATATGGACACCCGGGACCACACGCCATAAAGCGGTTCGAACCGTTGGCCATGATGTCCAGAGAACGAGCGCTACCACACTTAAAGTTCTCTTCTCGAGCTCCATGGCCGCGTCTGAAGCCTCTGTAGTACGAATAGAGCCAGTCTTGCACAGCAAACGCGCTGTCCTTGAAGTTGACGTTGGACCGCACTTCCATCGGTTCGAGGCCGTAGCGTTGTTCGAGAGCCGCTACCGCAAACGGTACGCACAAGTGTTGGTCAAGCTTAGGAAATTCGCCACTGGGAACTCTCTCTGGGCCGACATAAAACTCTTCCGTCTTGGAAAAAGTGAAGTCGTCGCAGAGGATGTGAAAGAAAGGCCGGTTCCAGCGCCTTTGATTGGGAAGATAAAGGCGAACTTTGTAAAACGTCGTCCTTATCACGGCGTAGCTGTTGTTATTGAGACGGAAACACCTTTCTGAGAAGTTCGACGTGCTTTGAATGCCTCCAAGTCGCTCTGACGGTTCCTCGTCAGTCCGGAGAGTGAGGTATTCCTTCGGTTCTCTTGTGTCCATTTCATGACAGTACAAAGTCAATGGTACGGAGTTGTATCCATCGGCAAAAATGCACATTCGATAGTGACCGTCCTTGGCTTTACCACGACTACGGCGACGAATGTCCGAGGCACGATGAGGAAGATGGTCCATGTAGCATTTAACAGCGGCGTTAAACTGACGGCTGACACGTCTCAGACGGACAACAGATATTGTGTCGGCATAGTCCATGATCTTCTCCAAGACCTCCTGCGGTAAGTGATTCAGCGACCTTCCGATCGCTGGTGAAGAACTTGAAGATTCCTCGTTGTCCGAACTGAAATTAATCGACAAGTCTGCGTCGTTCGCACTCAAATTTATAATGGAAGACTCCGCGTCGTTTGGATTCAAATTGATAACGGAGGACTCTTCGCCATTCGAACTGAAATTAATAATTGCGGACTCCGCGTCTTCCGGCGAAAGCAAATGAGCCAAAGATTCTGCGTCGCTCGAACTTGAAGGCCCCTCGCTTCTAATCTGCCCCTTCTTTGTTTTGCGGCTGAGCAGCGACATATTGAAGGGGAACACTTCGAGTTGTGACACTGTTTCAAGGATTAACGCAAATCTGAACAGAAAGCTGAACACCGAAAACGTAAAAGAAAGTCGCTGAACAGATCGATGGCGCCCTCGGTACTCCCAGGTCAAAAGACGAAACGCGCCCGCTTGTTTCTTGGCTTTGTCTTTTTATGCTGGCGGATTGGAGGTATTTTGGCTGAGCTACATGTATGTCAGGCTGACGCATTCATGGTTGAGGGGTTACTGCCGTTTTCTTATCCAAAATCGGAAAGGTAAACAAACAATGACCTAAAATAACTAGGCACGTGACACCGGGCGAGGGTCATCGTCGTGTTCATGTCATATGTGATGCGCGCGGACCCGGCCTCATGGGTGCGAGGAGTTCATCTCCAGCACAGCTAGCTGCAGGAGGGCGTAAATCACCGCTGTGAGCTCTCTCAGACGTTTTAGCAAAACAACGCGCTGCTAAACAGTAGGCAGTCAAATAGGCAGTCATCCAGGTTGAATTTCGAAGAGGTTGTCGTAGAATTTTATTTTTTCAAATTAACGCCTTTGCTAAACCTCCCTAATACAAGTACTAATATAGTGCTGTTGCCTGGAACCCGGCCCAAAACAAGTAATAATACATGCAATGCAGAAATATGAGATAAAAATCGTGCAAATTGTGTATAAGCTCCTATATATGTGGAGTTCCTTTTAAAGACCATGTTGGTCCACATGGACCAACAAAAATGTCTATTATCTCGTTTAGATGGCTGCGAAAGAGAGAACGAACGTCTGAAAGTCGAGCTTGAAGCAATCAAAGACGAGCCCGGAAGACAGAGTAAGTTGCATACGGAAAGACAGGAAGCACTTTTTGCAACGCTAAATGCCTTTGAGGAGCGAATAGATGGCATAGTCACTCGACCAGTGGAAACAGGCAAACGCCTCAATTGTTGATCAACCTGCTTCACCTATGCATAAGTCGCCCGCTGCGCTTGAAGAGCGCCTCCGTGTGTTCAATGAGATTCTGCAGGGAACTCAGGATAGACTTAACCGACTTGACCGACTGCTTTCAGTAGCCAAACCTGACTCGGAGCAACATGATCATGACAAGAATCCATCTGGTGACAACTCTCTGTCTGTTGGACCTTCTAATGCGTCTTCTTCTTCAAGCGCGGAGGGTTCCCCTTCCGTGAACGACCAGTCGCAGTCTCCGTCGAATAAGAATCTCACCTTTAACGTTAATTCAGGTGCAGTTGAACCCTCCCCCCCCTGCATTGAAACGTATGCGGCTGCAGTTTCGTCTCTGCAATCTCCTGAAAAGGAAAAAGATGCGATCTGTTTACCAAGGTTGGAAAAAAACGGAAGGCCGTTGCGTGTCAGCCGTAAGCGTCATCAGGCTCGGGAGCAACAATCTTCCAACAAGACTTCTGCGCTCAAGGGCTGAGCTCGGGTTAGATCATGTAAGCCATTTCATCTATCACGTATCAGCCTTGAGTCGACCTCTTCGGACATTATCTCGTACTGTCGTAAGAGCAACATTCTGGTCACAGGTTGCTATCTTATGCATTCTCGCATTTGGGGTACACAATCTGCAAAGATTTTTGTTGACGTTTCATCTGAAGACCGCGTTCTTGACGATTCCTTCTGGCCATCTCACATTCAGTGCCGTTCCTGGAAGAAGGACCCTCCAACGAGCGGTAGGGGGTTACAGGGCTCTACTTCGGATAAACAACCTGACAACGGAGATAATCTGTCTCCACCGTCTGCTTGACTGGGTGTTCTATCTTTTCGATTGCCTTAATGGTTGTCGTCTGTCATGTGAACGTTCGTAGTCTTGTTGCTGCTGGTCGACTGCCAGAGCTTCAGTGTCTCGTCATGATGAATGGTATAGACGTCCTCTGTCTTACAGAAACATGGCTCAAAGCTAAACATCTAGATAGCATGCTGCTACTTCCAGGATTTCAACCTCTGTTTCGCCGAGATCGTATTTCTTCCAGAAGCGGTGGAGTTGCAATTAATGTCCGTGATGGACTTGCTGTAAGTCCTTTTCCGGCTACTGCCCCTTATTGTAACATTGAATATCTTCCAATCACACTACATCTTCCTGGGAAGAAGAAGCTGATCATTTTGACTGTCTGCCGTCCCCCAAACCAAGACATTGACCTGTTTACCAACGCCCTGGATGACATTCTAGGTAGACTGAATGTTACCAGTGCCAACTTACTGGTACTAGGTGGCTTCAACACGAAGCACTCTGCTTGGTACTCTCGGCAGTGTACTGATGTGGCGGGTTCTGCTCTGAAAGCTATCACCGACAGTCATGCTCTACAACAAACTATTGCGATGCCCACCAACAACATTAATTCTCCAAATCCTTCTCTTCTTGACCTCGTCTTCACTAATCAACCACATGCAGTTACCCCGTCTTTTACACTTAACCCAGTTGCTCATCATTGTCCGGTTGTAGTCCATCTGTCGTTAAAGAAGGCTAAATTGCCTTGGCCTTATTATGTAAATCAGTTTCGCTTCAATGAAGCAGATATTCCTGGCCTCCTGGATCATCTTGCTTCTATTGACTAGACATCTCTTGGCAAAACGGATATTGACTCTGCAGTGGATTGTTGGACTGAACTCTTTCTATCTGCCAATTTGTACCTCTAGATCTCTGTCAGGAACGCGTTGATCATGGCTCAAAGCCGTGGTTTTCACCTCATCTAAAGTACCTCGCTTCTTGTCGTGATCGTCTATTCAAACGTTCACGGGGGAAATCTGCTGCGTCTAAAGTGGTACTGGCCTACCAGAAAGTACGTAATCTGTTAGTGAATTGCGTGCCGCAGAACGCCATTACTATTCTAACCTAAGCTTCAGCCTGTGCTCTGGTCAACTCAACCAACAACAGTGGTGGAAGGCCACTAGTAGCAAAGCGTGCTTGTGGTTGGTCATTTAAACGTCAAGTTACTACACTTAAGATCAACAATTCTCTTGCCACAACACCGTTTGAAAAAGCGGCTGCCCTGAATATCCACTTTCAGAAGCAATGTTCGTCATCTCCAGGAGCACAAAAAAAATCCCTTCTCCGCATTCTAATACTCCTGTTACGTTTAAGTTTCCACCGATCACCGCAAAGGCAGTGTCCTCGACATTAACTGAGCTCTGCTCTCAAAAAAGCACCGGTCCCGACGGGATTCCTAATGAGCTCTTGAAAATGACTGCTCACCAGAGAGGACCTTCTCTAGCTACTCCCGTCAACCGCTCCCTTGTCGAGGGTGTGTATCCCAGTTCTTGGAAGATTGCAACTGTGTGTCCTATTTTAAAAGATGGAAAGAAAGCTGTATCTCCGTCCTCGTATCGTCCAATTGCGTTGTTGTGCAACGTCTCCAAGGTCTTTGAACACCTGGTGCACCAACAGGTGACAAACTACTATCTCCAATACGGATTCTTGCCTGACGAACAATTTGGATTTTTAAAGGGGCGATCTGCTGAGTGGCAGCTTCTCTCTGTGTTGCAAGAGTGATATAGTGCCATCGATAACCATCACCGTGTACATGCAGTGTTTTTAAATGCGGTGAAGGCTTTCGATAGGGTTGACCACACAATTTTATTAGGTCGATTAGCTGAGATTGGACTCCTCAAAGAAAAGCTAATGTGGTTCCGAGGCTATTTATCGGGACGTCAAATTCAAACGCAAGTCAGGGGCGCACTGCCAGTGTCAAAGCCACTTTGCATTACATCAGGTGCTCTGCAGGCTTCTCTATTAGGACCCCTTCTGTACTTGCTGTATGTCAAAGATCTACTGTCTGCCTCTTCAGGTAGTGTGGCACTCTTTGCGGATGACACTCTGGCTTATCGCTATGATTGTGTCAGCAAGAATGAGCGCCTTCAGTGTTGTTCCTTGGAGGATGGTCTTCAAGTACTTTCGGCGAAGAGCAGAGCAGTGTCTGTTGTCCTGAAGAAGACCGTGAAACACGGTTGAAACGTCGATTTTAAACAATCTTACTGGTGCGTGTGAAGTTGTCGTCGTTTAGTGTCAATTTTAAGACAAGTCGGTTGGAGCATTCTTGTGTTGTGCTTCGAATCCCAATAAAGTCTCGTTGTGTGTCTGAGAACTGCGTCCGTAGTGAACATAACAGTCAGTTCATGCAAATAAATGCATACAAGACGCTAGAGTGAAGGAGACAAAGATGATTTATTGCAAAAACGTTTCGGCGTACTACGCCATCCTCAGTTTGCTGTTCTGGTGGGAGGAGGGGGTCTAAACTGTATTTTTATGTGGTTTGTGTGTATCAGATATGTTAGTATGAGGTGTGTGTATTGTGAGTAGGGGTGAAATAGGAGTATCAATATGTGATGTGTATGGTAAGTACCAGTAGAGTTGCACATAATGTGTATAGTATGTAGTGGACAATGTGTGAGTATAGAGTGTACAGTGAAAAAGGAAAGGAAGTACATGTATAGTGTTAAGAAAAAACTAAATAGATAAAAATATAAAATAAAATAAAATAAAAATAAAAAGTGAATAAGCCAAGAGTGTGCGCAGGTGCAAGATTTACTGGAGGAACCCGGTTCCCAGATCTTCTTTCCGCCGATTCAGTTCTGGGGATCTTGTTTTGATTTCGATGGCCTCTTGAATGGTGAGACGCAGGATGCAACGACAGTGATGCAGCATTTCGAACGAGATGGATGGTTGACTGTGGATGACGTTCACGGCAATGTTCGCGATCGCGAAGTACTGTCGAGTCGGAGCGCTGTTTGGCTGACGTAATGTATTCGCGTGCTCTGTCGTGCAATCAGCGGGTAGTCATGCCAAGGTAGCGTTCTTCGCATAATTATAAAGCTTAAGCTATAAGGTGCAGGTGGCGAGGTAGACGACGAAGGACCGGTGGCAGGTATATTTTAGTGTGCAGGCCTTACCTCTACAGGGCGTATGGTTATGTTCTTTGGGCCGTTTAGCGAAGTTTTGTTGTGTTCGGCCTTTGTTGTTGGCGAGGCGGGCCGGGATGTCGCACTTTGCCATGAGTCGCTTTATCCGTCCGTTTGAAATTGTCGCTCACGAAGGGGATGTTAAAAGTGAATATAGGCCCATTTTTGTTTTTGTTGTTCTTGGCGCATTGTGAATTTTTTTATGTTCGTGGTCACGGATGAAGCCAATCCTCTGGGTGAGCCATTTTGTCGTAATTTGTTTGTAGCCATCAACCTCAAGGTGTCATGAATCCTCAACCTCAAGGTGTCATGAATTATCAACCTTCGATGCCAATGCTTGAATACTGCCCTGGCTTGTGTGTCCCAGGTAGCAAACGAACTGGACCGCAAATCCGCACTTCTTCAGTTTTATGGAGAGACCAGCATGACGAATGCGCGTGAACACTTTACGTAAATGATACAAATGCTCCTCCCAGGTTTGCGAGCCGATAATCAGGTCGTCAAAGTAGGACTCTGCTTCAAGGATGTCTCGCGTCAGATTATCCATCAGACGCGTTGGAAGGTCGCTGGAGCGCCACGCAGACCCATCGGCAAGGTGTTGAATTCAGAAAGTCCAAACGGCGTGACGAATGCTGTTTTTGGCTTCGACTCTTCCGTGAGTGGAATGTGGAAGTAGCCCCGGCCTATGTGAAATCGAGGGTTGTTAAATACTTGGCTGATGCGAACTTCTCGATGATGTCGTCAGCGAGCAGCATCATCGGGGTACGCATCAAAGTTGGATTGCGCATTCAACTTCCGATAATCTACGTAGATACGGACTCCACCATCGGATTTTGGCTGCGGCACCACTCGCGAGCTCCATGGGCTGCATGAAGGTCGAATCACACCTTGCTCCTGCAGGTCAAGTTCACTCTTGATTTTGTCTCGCAGCGCTTGCGGGATCCTGTGTGGTGTTTGACAAGTCGGCCTTGTTTTCCGGGTCTCAACATGGTGTTCAATCAGATTGGTGTGACCTGGCGCATCGTCGAAGATATCACTGAATTCATGACTTGAAGCTGCTGTTGTTGTTCTGCCGATAAATGGTTCTGTTGCTTTTCATGTTCCACCCCACAGTTAGATTTTCCATCAGCGTCTGTGACATCTTCATCCACAAGGGGGTCGGGTAAATCGACATCTTGTTCGCTGCACGACTCCGCGTAAGCAGAGATATCGACTTGCTTTTCCCATTTCTTCAGGAGATCAGCATGCAGAATACGTTTGCGCTTGCGGCGATCCCACATTTCCACTTTATAATCAACGTCGCTCACAACTCGCGTTATGCCGTATGGGCCATACCATTCAGCTTTGAGGCTGTCTTCGGCAGGTGGCAATACCAGGACTTGGTCCCAACCTCATAAGATTGTGAGCGGGCCTTCTGATCGTAGTATGTTTTCTGTTTCTGCTAAGCTTCCATGAGATGTTCTGTGGCTATAGTTCTTGCATGGCCGCAAGCCGAGATTTTGCCTCCAAAATATGACAGAATGTCGGTCTGATGGGGCTCCTTCGCTTCCCAAGTATCCCTCAGTACGTCAAGCGGCCCTCGAACAGGTTGGCAAACATGAGTTCGAACGGCGAGAATCCTGTTGAGCTTTGAGGCACCTCACGATAGGCAAACATGACATATGGCAACATGTTATCCCAGTTTATATACTGATCCGTCACCTTCGTCAGCATAAGCTTGATCGTGCCATTCATGCGTTCCGTTAGTCCATTGGCTTGCGGGTGGTATGGTGTTGTTCGTAATGCCGCCGTCCCAAGCATGTCGTACAACTGGCTCAGTAGCTTGCTCGTAAAGTTTGGACCTTAATCAGATAAGATTTCTTGAGGAATGCCCAACTGTGCAAACACTTGCACCAGTTCTTCAGGGACTCGCCGTGCACTTGTTTCGCGCATGGCGATCGCTTCCGCATATCTTGTGGCGTGATCGACGATCATGAGAATGTACTCGTTTCCGTTCTTTGTTTTTCGGAAAGGGCCGGCAAAATCAATCGAATTACGTTGGAACGGAACTGTGACCACGGGCAATGGCTGTAGTGGTAACTTCGGGTCCGGACGGACTTGTCGCTCACATTCTGGGCAAGCTCGACAGTACTGCTCTATGTCTTCAATTATTCCGGGCCAGTAAAATTTCGCCAGGATGCGCCTTGCCGTTTTCTGTCGTCCCATGTGTCCAGCCATTGGTATGCTGTGACTCAGCTCAAGGATGTCCTGTCGACATTCAACGGGAACAACGAGCTGTTCTACTTCTCGCGGATCGTTAGGTTCTGTTCCTTTCGGGGGCCAGCGCCGCGATATAACAGCCCATCTGGCTCGAAAAATCCCGGGTCTGTTCTGTTAGGTGCCGCTTCCACTTTTTGTTGAGCTGTTTTGAACGACGGATCACGCTGCTGCCGTTCGCGGAGCTCTGAGCTTGTCATCATGAGGGACGTCTTGCTGGGTGGAGCTGCTACCCCATCTTCCTCATGGTTTGTCGTCATCTTCTCCTCTCTCTTGTCCGGCGTACCTAATTTCTTTTCCACTCGGCGTTGCTTGCGACTTTTACGAAGCCGAGTCTTTCCTTCTGTTAAACAAGTCTTCTGCCATGCCCCCGCCGAGCAAGAAGATCTCTGCCTCCGCTGTTGCGTCCTTCCTCTCGACACAGCTAGACTTCTGTACCATTTCCTGGGCCGGCCTTTACAACGTCTTGCTGTGCCTCCCGGCCTTGTGCTCGTGTCACAACATTTGCCTCTTCAACTTACTGAGGTATGTCTTTAAAAATGTCAGCTGCTCCGGCGTCTTGTCCAAGGAGAACTTGGTGCGGTAGACTGCTGCTTATTCCCACGCACA
>JAOWAW010118787.1:0-11463 GCA_028565695.1 Nicola tetela
ACACACACACACACACACACACACACACACACACACACACACACAAACACCGATGAAAATGTATATTAGATTGAAACAGGACTCTAGATCTGAAGGAAAGAATAAGTTAGCTTTAGCCAAGAAGAAGAAGACTGAAAAAAGAAGAGTGGCCTATTGCAAGCGTAGCAATGAAAATAAAGTTCTGGAGCTCGTCAGGACAAGACACCCCCAAACCCAAGCCAAGTCTGCCATGTACCATTTTCGGCACAAAATGCCAAACGGATGTGCTTGAAAAGCAAAATTTAGTCGATTATGCTGCTCATTGCTGCTCAGTGCTCCTGTACCTAAATACTAGTAATGCTTTTTCGGTCAAAAATGCCAAAAAAAACCGGCATATTATAAATTTATACAAGCCTGAACACCAGATGTATCTTGAGCGGCGCTGAATTGGGGGACGCTCTGTTGGGCGCTGTAGTGGGTCATACGCGTATTCATGGAAACAAGAATGGCGCCATGCGTTTGAACTGTGACGCGACGAGTGGCGCGATGCGCTGACTTCAATGTGCTCAACATATAGAACATGCAGCTAGATCTACATGTAGATCTACTAGTGCATGACATATTCAAAGTTCAAATCCTTCACCACTTCGCCTGTTGAAGATTGGTGTCTTCGGAACATGCTGAGCGAACAAGCTAAACTGCACATTTCAAAATGTCTGAGCGTTTTCAAGATAAAGCAAAGCCTGTCGTAGAACAGCTGGCCAGGGACGAGTTTAGAGAGCAATTGTATCGCTCTTTCAAAGACAAGGGCGTCGTGAGGTCACTCAGGGTAATGACTCGGCCCAGCTGCTAAGATGTCTGGTAAAACATGATTGCATATTAACTGCAGCATGTGTAATCTGTCGACTGTTAGTCACAACTGCGAAGTCATTTGGCGTCTGAGCTGCTGTCGGAGAAAAAGGCATCTTCCTCTCGTTCCGGTGGCCATTCATCTGCTCAAAAAGATTTAAGCAGACGAGCAGCAGATGCCCTGATAAGTGAGCATTTGAAGTGTTCTGGGTATGACTACACACTGTCTGTTTTCCTGGCTGAATGTGGACGGGCAGAAGGGCAGGTGAGCAGAGCAGGACACTGCACTTTAATCAACACTGCTCTGTATTTCAAAACCGTAAGGGTTGACGAAAAGAAAGTTCTGACAGTAGCTAATTAACACCATGGACCATGGATAATTAACATGTGGAAAAAGCTGCTGACTAGTTGTTCTCAGACGATATTTCGTTGGCCTACGGTAAGTCATTACAGTAATAATATATTGATTTCCCAAATTTACTTATGGAGCTGAGTAACAAAAATTGCACATTCAGTGAAACTTGACAGAAACACAAGCCGCTGTGTTACTACCAATGTCGTTGTACCATATTACTGTATCTGACATTCGGTGCTGATGTTTGCAGTTGCTGTCAACACGAGATGTACTGCGGCTTCTTAATGCACAACAACGGTCTCGATTGCAGCCGCTGCTGGTATGGTAACTGTTTATTGCTTCTTCCACATGAACACTTGTATACCGCAACGTGACTCATGTCTGAAAAGTTATAAACACGCATGGGTGACAAACACACACACACACACACACACACACACACACACACACACACACACACACACACACACACCACACAGACACTCACTGTGTATGTATATGTACATGTTTATGTGGTTTGTTGAAATTCGATTTAATTCAAGGGAAATTAAGTTGATTTCAAAAGAAAGAGACAGTGCACCTTGGAAGGAGCCAGCTGCAGAGCTAGAGAATATTTTTTGATCATACCAAGGGAGATTAACGCTAGCATCTAGAGTATGGTAAACATGAATATGGGTGTGCACATTACCTTTCTGTCTCGATCCAAGTAAACTCGGCACAAAAGTGTACAAGGCCATACACAGCGTACAGGACCATACACTGTACGACGACCTTGTACACTGTGTTGTATGGGAAACTGGTACGGCATTCAGTACGTGTAACTGAGGGGGAATTCCCCATAACATACTCATGCATGAATGCACAGACGCCCATTAATGTTTGTAGGAACCCTCCCCAGTGCCTTTGGGCCTAATTTGGATAATAAATATTGCACTAACTACAGTATTGGCATGAAAAAAGCAGTGTTGCAAATAACAGAGTCTTTTTGATAGCCTGCTTTCTCTTGAATTATCCATTTGATTTCCCACTTGATCATAATACATGTAGGTTATAATAAATCTGGTCAAGGTGATGTATGACTGGTGTACAAATAGCTAACTTGAGTGTTTATGTACATTGTAGTGTTCCTTCCACAACCAGATTAGCACCACTAATGCTACAAGTTAGCATGAAGCATACAAGGAGCAAGGATCTTCCCCACTTCACCACATATAATATGTGAAGTGGCATTAATTAAGGAGGATCATTCCCTGAAAGTAGGATTTGCCCCTGAGAGTCTTATCTTTGACTTCTCAATTCAATATCAATAAGTAGTCCAGTGCACGAACCGTTTTGACCTTCATTTTCATGTCCACACCAGAGTTTCGGTATTCAACTTGGTAGAAGACAATCTTTTTTCGTTTTAGCGCATTAAAAAGTGGAGGTAGTGACTAGGGGCTATTGCAAAAAATAAGAAGCAGCGAGTTCAAATACGTTAATCTTTAAGCAATTCACAACAGTCATAATCGCTTGTTATACAACAATATGTAATCTAGTAGATTTGCATGTGAAAATCATTTTATCGAGTACTATACTGAAAGGGCACTGAACAAACTTAAACTGCATTTCTTAATAGAACTACACTTCTGAACAGGTCTGCTATTAACTGGCTCAATGCTGTTGAGGAGGTAAAATGATCTGTAGTAAGAAGAGACAATGGTTGTCAGTTGTTTAAAATATCTTCGCTGCTTGTCTGTATAATCCATTTCTTATGTAGGAAACCTCACATGAGGATCACCATGGTGATCAAGGTAAGACAGGAAGATTTTGTACTACCATCTTTGACAAATTTAAATTGTACACAACTAGTGTAAATGATATCAGTTTAGAATGAATTGGATAGACAAGAAGAGAGAGAGAGAGAGAGAGAGTCTGTGTGAAAGAGAGTGAGGGGTGCTCTGACAGAAGAGAAGAGAGTTAAAGGATCAATGAGAATTGTTGGTGTGCCAGTCCTTTCATTGCCAGGCTACTAGTGACTCTCTGCTTTGATTGCCAAGATTTGCACCCTGAAGGTGTAAATCTGCAGCCTTAATTATGAGCATCACTGTGGTTTTTGTTGTGTTGTGGCTACTCTGGTCTCTACATCAAAGAACAATATCCAAGGCTCTGATGTTGTCATTTGTTGCTACTTACAAGATACAAATGCTTCCTCCTTCCCATTCATTACTTTGCATTTGTTGTTGTCATTCTTGCACTCTTCTGTGTGATCTTACATTAATTATGCTATCAAGTATCAACCACTGTTTTCCAGGAAAGGTTTCTGAGATGGTAGCTGTACACAGGGAACGGTTTTTTGTTCTTTTGGTGGCAAAATGAGAAGAATGGCCACTAAGAGCACCTGGAGGCGGGAGAGTGTTCGTTGGTATATTGTCAAACTGAACTTTTGTTTTAAGACAGGAGCTTCTTGTCTTTGCTCGGACTAAATGTATGTGGGTTTGTCTGTACTCATGTTAGGTCTATTGTGGCAATGTCTCGAAGTTCTGATCAACAGTTTGGTTGGTGACTGTGTTGATGTTGCTGTGCAAACACAGCCAACAGGTCGGCAGAGACTAGGTGAGTACACTGCGTTAGCATTCCAACTTAGGGGCACTTTGAATGTACATGCACTTGTAGGCGCACAGCTAAGCCCTAATAAAACCATGAAGAGTGCTGCACAGAACAACAGGCAAACATGGAAAATGAACATGAGTTTGTAGAGAGACATTTAGGCAGAAGCTCAACCACTTAACCCCATCAGACATAGTCGCCACACCCATACATGGCACAACGCATAAAATGTATATCCGCCACCTGTGCTAGTGTACATAAATTGCTCCACAGGGTATTGGTTTAAATGAGTGGCATGCCAGCAATAAATGACACTTCCTGTTGCTGCAAACCAGCTGAGTGGTCAAGGGCTGCAGTTCAAGGCCTCTTTGTAAATATGACTTTCATTTGTTTGTTGTTAACGAGTTCTTCCTTTCACTGGCTATTTCAAATTCAGCAACTAGACAATCAAGAACAGATGCAAACACATGAGGACAGTGCTTAGATATTTGCACTTGGCCAATCTGCTGGTTTATTTCCATGATTTTAGTTGATAAAAAATGAGAAAATTCTCCCAGTTATGAAACATTTTTTAAGGTAAAAAACTGTTTAGAAGGATACCTTTATCTAGACTTCTCTGACCGTCTGGAAGGAAATACATGGCATTTGTCTGCTGTGTTATCGTTTTCTGTCCTGCGTAAAGATGATCGCCTGGCTTCTTTGGACGAGTCGTTTTCAAGGCAGCAGTTAAGTGTGCAAAGGGAGACAATCTCCTCGATGGAGGAGAGAATGGTGGCCTTTCAGAAACAGTGTCAGCAACAAAGTCAGCTTGAGATCAAACGACAGGTACAGCAGCGTGTGTCTGTGTGTATGCTGTCAGCAGAATAGAGCACATCTGTATACCTGTAAACGCGTGGGGTTGCACGCCCAACAGCTCAGTGGGAATAACTCACGATAACACAAGGGAAATTAGCACCAACAGAGATGTAATTCCATTCTGGAAGTACGACATGATGCAAGTGAGGTACTAAGTAAGGAGTAAGAAGGAAGAAGAGCAGCAACAGGAACTTATATGAGTGGAGAGCTGGGAAGGACATAGGGTGAACTGACAACGGGTGAGGGAAAGCAATACAACTTCCAGGAATCAATAGATAAAATGAAATCAATAAATTAAGTTTCATCATTAATATAGACATAATTAATTATATTGATAGATGCTATTTCTGTCACATTACCATGGTCATATGTGTGTGTCTAAATGTGTGGAAATGCTTTAGGTGGTTTCTGGTCATTGTTTCTGTATTTCTTTCACCAGATGGAACAGTTTCGCTTGACTGAGGTAGCTCACATACAAATGGCAGAACGGAAGAGATACGAAGAACAGCTGTGTGCCATGCGGCAGGAGGTAAGCTAGTTAATTTCTTCCATATACCAATATATGAAGTTCAAAGCATTGGAAAGGAGATTTACTGGGATACTGTTGGGATAAGCAATATGGCCTGTTGCCAGAGAGTGGGATTGCATAGCACTGTTCTATGGCTGCATATGATGTACAGTATACATATGAGTCTACAATATACACAGCATGATACTCTCACATCCCTTGGTGACGTTTTGAATTTCTTTGAGTGCACAATGGCATATGCCTTGTGCTATCAGGGCTTTTAAGTCTTCTGTGCTTACACCCTGTGCTAAACAGTGTGGCAATTGGTAATAACCCCTACTGTGCATGTGTATGTTGTGTAAGGCTCCTGCTAAGTATGGAAGTAAAAGAGGTCCACCTCCTCGACTTGCATGTTTCAAACTTCCAGATTATCAAGATATTGGCAAGTGCCTTTCCACTTGAAGCTGTACTCCATAGTTTTTGACATATCTTTACTGCTGTGCTGTTGTCTGCTTGGAATTTCATACTTTCTTTAGATATTTGATCACACAATTGTAGCCATGAGCATGCATTTTTGAAATTGAACTTAAATAGTTGGTCTGCGATCAAAAACAGTTGCTCTTTGCATGTATTGGAGTTTATTTTGAGTGCAGTGTTTGCTTCAGTTTTTCTTTGTCTTTGACTTGGCTGGTTCTCCCTTCTTTGCTGTTTTGGCAAAACGTATTTTTTTGTCAAACTTGTCATTTGTTGGCAGCTACAGCAACAGCAGGCCGGGAAGATTGAAGCGTTTCATGCTCAGAACGAATGTCTAAGGAAGGAGCTCAACCAGCGAAGGGTGGTTAGTTGTAATGAGGAGAGCTGGTACATGCTTGTGTACAGGATTTGATTGACTTGCACAGATGTTTGGTGTATATGATTTCATGATCTGCAAGTAGCCTTGCCAGGAATGGCAAGAATAGTCTCATGTGCTATGTAAGATTTGCATTGAACTTAACTACAATGGAAGCAGGAAGCCATCTGAAGCATTGCCTATGGAAGATACAGTTTGAATTCACTGGTGAATCAATGCACTGGTTTGGATACATGGCTAGTGTGTGTTGGCTATGATACCCAACTGTTTTATTTCATGTAAAAGCAGTTGCTTTAACAGTTATTGTTGTGTGTTGTGATAGACTCATATCAATAGGTTTCATCCTGGTTAGCTTTGTGAGCTAGGCTAGTTCATGAACAGACACCTCCTGATTTGTGCTGTCTCTTCGTCAGGAACTGGAGAGCGAGGCTTATCGCCAACGGCAGAATCATCTTCATGAAATGGAAATGCTGCGTTGTAAGGAGGCTGATCTGCGCCGCCAGGCTGATTCCAGTCAGCGGTAGGTATGATCTGCCTTTACCGTACTGCTTTCATTGTCCTGAAAATGTCTGTGACAGTAGCAGAGACCAAGTAAAAATGGACTTGTCTTGTCTACATTATATTCTGGGTCAGTTGCATTTATACGTCAGTAGCGTGTGACATGTTCTTTTTGAAAATCAGCTTGACTGCCTCTCTCTCTCTTGCTGTGTGTTTGGTATGATTGTGAACCTTTCCAATCTTCTTAGAAATATGCAAGTTGAGCGTGACAAGTTGCAACTGGCAGTTGAACGAGCGAGTCGAATTGAGAAGGCAGCTGAACAGGATCGTGAAAACATGCAGCGACGCATACAACAGGAAGTGTTCATGTAAGTGACCCAGAGGGAAATACAATGCTCAATCTCTATCTACACATACATGCATCAACATGTGTAGGGTTTAGTATTGTTCATCCCAGATGTATGGTCAGTGAGAATAGACCTCTGTTTTAGGTGAAGGTGTAGATGGTCATTGGTCAGTAAGGCTGAGCCTTCATCTTATTTATTGCCATGAGTCATGATGACCATTGCATTGCTGATGCTGTACAGAACTGATTCCAGACATTGCTCTTGGGCAATGGGAGTGTAGGCATTCACACCAGAGACTGTAGGCCACTGAGTAATAATAACGGCAGGTGAACATGGCAGGCCTCCATCTCAGACACTGCGTTAACCAAGACGTACCTCTTTTGTAAACAGGTGCTAGGGTTACATGAAAACATTACAGCAATGGTAGATCTATGACTATTGACATCTGAGAGTTAAGAAAGGGTGTTTTATTTGACCATCATAGGTGCCCACTCTTGTCATTTCTTTCCGTTTATTTGTACATGCTTGACACAGTTGCCAGAAGGAACTTCTTTCCAAACTTGAGGATAAAGCGAAACAGCTGGAAACAGCTGAAGCTCAGGCTGAAGGTGGGCCTGTTATTGTGTGTATCACACTGTTCTTGGATGGTGGTGTTTTGGTGCTATTCTTCTCATTCTAAATTTGATCTCCCTCCCTCTCCACCTCCCCACTTTCTTCCTGTATACCTGCTCTTTGTTCTATAATATCAGAAACTAGAACGTAATAATGAAAATCAAGCAGTAAATAAGATGTAATGATGCATGGTTACATCTAAATGAGGAATTTGTACCTATCATTGCAGAATTCTTTGCCACCATACACTCTCCAAAAATGGTCTCTCTCTCTCTTTCTGTTGTCTCTTGGCTCAGCAGTAACATTTTCCAGTTAAATAAGCAAAATTTCTCTTTCATATAATATGGAATTCATAGCACAGATTGATTGAAAATAGTATTGCAATGTCACAAAATATGGCAGATCAAATTTTTCATGGTGTGAAGAAAACATATTCCTTTTACTGAGATGTTGAAATTATGTCACAAGACTATATAACTGATCAAGGCAGCCTACTCGTCATGTGCTTTCAGTCCACCTCCAAAGTGACTAGTGGTTGACAAGTGGGCAAGACCAAAGATGACAAGAAGGGCGAGTGTTAAGGTCATGCCCATAACATAATGGCTGATGCTTGTACCAATGTCCAGCCAACTGCCTGAGTCACGAACGAAGAAGAAGAAGTGCAGGGCGAGAAAATCACTCATCACAAGAGAAAGTGCAAACAGCTCACGTGCAGGCACACAGCAAACAGTCCGCACGGCATTGAATGCACAGCCAACTAAGAAAAGAGGGAGGAGGATTTTCACAAAGAGTAGCATAGCCATGGTAAATGGTGAGAAGACGGTGATAAACGTGTAAACCGATGAAATGTTGAACGTGTTGAGACTGGCAATGTTGCCCGTTCCAAAGAATGCCACCAGACTGAAGAAGACGTAAAAGAAGGCAGCACGAACGTCATTCCAGCTGAGCTGCACTAGTGTATCTGGCACACTCACAGCTGTCTCTTGATGACCATCAGTGATTTCAACAACACGTGCTCTTGCATCACTGTGTATTGGTCTTTGTCTGCTGCTTGTTGTCTCTGCTAAATGCTGGCTTACTTGTACAGTGAACATCTGCTTGGCCATTGCTTCGTTGTTGCCCTTGTTCAAGCGAGAAGACTCCATGACCAGCCATGAATAAAGAGTGCCAGAGAGAACAAGAAGGAAGAGCGCCTCATAAGATGTACTCATGAGAATGTAAACTATAAATGTGGCTATGGCCAGCCTGTGTAGTCGTAGAGTGATTACACTGCTGCCTAGCATGGGTAAAAGAGGAGCGATGACCAGCAGTGACCAACTGATTATGTGCTGTACATGCAGTGACTGTCCGGTGACAAGTGTTGATGCCGTACTGTTGACAACGTATACAGCAATAAGAAGCAGGCTGTATTGCACTGCAGTGAGAACGCCCTCTCTGCTGTACCATGATGTTTTGGTGATACTTTGCAGCTGATGAAAAATCGTTGGCACAAGAATGCATGCCAGCAGAGCTGCAGAATTTACTAGGAGCCTGCAAGGCTCATGTCCAACCACAGGCAAAAGTGGAAAAACACTCAGCACAATGCAGCTAAATGTCCAACTGATTGTAACTCGGCTTCTCTGTTGTCTGGCCACGATAGGCCATGCACTGAGTGCAAGCAGACCAACTGACAGTAGCCAGCGATGAAAGAAGCTCCACACGAGCAGTTCCACTCCAACAACTGTTGCCAAGCAGTAGATTAGTGTTGTAGTCCAAGACTGACTTTTAGCCAGAGTGACAAGGGAGTTCTTGACAACCATCCAACGAGAAGCTAAGTGCCATGTGCATGCCAATGGCAGCAAGCCATAGATGTAGTACTGCAATGGAACATTCTGCATATAAAGCAAGAAAGAGAGACTGGTTGCTAGAGTACAAAGAGGGATTGTAACATGAAGTGATACCGAGCGTGTGTGTCGTACTGCACCCACAGAGGCAGCAAAAACTTCCGTTAAGATGCATAGCATCAGACCAACCATGCCAAGTACCACACATGTGCCAATGAAGAAGCGATCATACGTCTGGTAATATCGCAACCCTTCTAATCCTGTGCTTATCAGCTGTGATGACATTGTGATGGCCTCATTGTAGTTGCCATCACGCACGTGCTTTTCAATGTGATGCAATTCATTGAGTTGATAGCTTGGTGGTAGTTTTCCAAATGGAACAAAAAGGAAGTCTGGCAAGCTGGCGCGTTTAAGATTTGCTGTCACTTCGAACTGCTCAAGAATCTGCCGTGCATTTGTGAGAATGCACAGAGCTTTGTGTCTGTCACTTGTGTTGAGGTAACTCAGTGGCAGCCGACCAACACTGTTCAATGGCAATGGCACACCAAGCAAAGAGGCCATCAGCGGAGCTACATCAGCTTGCTCCACATCATTGCGTTGAAGGTTGTCGAGTTTCCAGCGGCGTGTGCGCTCATCTTTCTGTGACTGTTCTAGATGCCTGGGTCCTGATATTCCTGCACCCCATGCCACAAGTGGTGTCAACGTTTCATGTGCTAGCCCAGAGCCATGTGCGCCCCAGTCAGTCATTCCATGGTCTGCGGTAAAAATAAATGCTGTTCGTCCGTCGTTACCGAACAGCTCTTCCACACGCAATGAAATGTTTCGCACACCCTCGTCCACAATTTGTATGTTCTCTACATACTGTCGTGATGTCGGACGATGAGCATGTCCATTGGTATCGCTGCCCAGTAAGTGTAAAAACAAAACAACGGCGTCCTGGTTTAACTGCTCTGATAATTTCTGATTGCTCTCAGCCTCGTCCAAGAATTTTCCAACTCGGTCGAACACCCACCGGTCCAAAGACGAGGCATCTTGCGCACCGAAATCCTCCACCTCTGCTGGGTAGGTGTAAGTGAGTACACGGTTCGCTCGCGCGCCCTTTGAAAACATAGGTAGAATATCAGGACTACCCCATGACCATGTCTGGCGAGACTGATTAAAAAGAGAATCGAACTCTACGGGGTTCTCTTTCCAGCCCCTTGTTACAGCGCTGACATCCTCGTAGAACCCAGCGATAAGAGCCACATGACCAGGTCTGGACTCGGTCGGTACGTGAGTGTGGCTTACTCCCCACGATCCTCTTGTCTGCATTATCTGCCGCAAGTAGGGCGTTCGAGTCTCTCCGTGCACGTCCAGCTCGAAAAAAGAATCCGCTCGTACACCATCTCCAACGAACAAGACCAGGCGACGCGCAGGCGGCGGCCCAGAAACTGCATGAGGGGTCATGCCGTGCACAATCGGCGAGCGAAAGTACATGTCGAAGATGGACGCCATTAGCGTCAGATGAAGAACAAATCCCACGAAAACGAGCAGCAAAGTCTGACCCGAAATCATCTTCTCGCTGGGTGGTCGACAACAAGACGCTCGATTCTGGTCTATGTGATTTGCGGCACACTGTCTGTGTCTCGCATGTTATGTTCTTCGCGACAACTGTCTACCGTCAATTTCTATCATCTTGCTTTCTACAATACTCGCAAAGAACGTTAGGATGCAGCAGAGCAGAGAGGTTGGAACGAACAATGCCCAAAGCCTCTGTTTCGCGTACGACAAACACGACATCCCTTACTTCGAGTTGCCTGGGCTGCCTTATAATAACAAGCAGTGAAACGCAAAACTGCACCGATACTGCGACTGCGAAGTTCATGGTGTGATCATGACGCCATTTTTACTTCCATGCCAACACAAACGGTTAAGGTGACTCGATGTACATGTGACAACTCGGCTGCTACCGATGCACTTAAACGTATCTTATCTGGGTGTCTTGAGACCGGGCACTTCTGGACAGCTCACTCAAGAGATGACAATAATAACAGTGAAACGCAAAATTCTGCGCGCCGATACTGCGATCGCGAAGTCGGTGTTATCATATACACCATTTTTGCTTCCATGCCAATGCAAACAGTTAAGGTGACTTGATGTACATGTGACAACTCAGCTGCTACCGATGCACACGAATGTCTCTTGTCTGGCTGCCTTGAGAC